>JASEKS010000097.1:0-318280 GCA_030770415.1 Pleoardoris graminearum
ACCCCCACCTCTGTATTTTATTAATAAAAAAAGTTGTAAAATTTTTTTTATAAAGCTTACCCCTTTAAATATTTAGTTTCACTTTATGTATAAGGAAATTATATATATAGTTCTTACTCGTATAAGTAATAAAAAAATTTAGTATATTAATTAATACTAAATTACTTTTACTTTTTAACTAAATAGTACCCTAAACTTATAATTATATATTATAGTCTATAAAATTATTAATATAATTAATATTAAGATAATAAAACTATAGGCTACAAATATATAAAAAGTAGTATATTTTAATATATTAAAAATTTAAAATAACTTATTTTATAATTTACTAAAAGCTAGTTCTTTTTTAATTTTATTATTACTACTCTTTCTATAATATTCCTTTCCAATTTTCCCCCTTTATATTACTAACTTATTAAAATATATAATTATTTAAACTTATATTTTTAATATTTTTTTTATTTTCTTTAGCGTATCTGAATTATTATTTAGTATTTTTATTACTTATTATTAGTTTATTTTTACTTTTATAAATTATATAGCTGTTTCTATTGAAACTCTTTCTAATTACTTTATTATAATATTTAGATTATTTTGCAATAGTACTTATTTATTTTTCTTTTTAAGACTTCTAGTTTAATCTCTATTAATAACTCTTTTATCCCTTTTAGTTAACTTTTTTATACCCCGTATATAAACTTTTTTTATATTATAATTATTAATCTCCTTTCTTTAAACTCTTTTTATAGCGTTATAAATACTTTACTAAGACTGTTTTAATGTAGTGGTAATTAAAATAGAAGGATTATTTACTTTTAAAAGTAAATTAACTTTATATTTAAGTTTTAAAAGATTTAGCGCGGTCTTAAAAAAATAGAACTATAAGTTTATAAAAGTTAAAAGATATTATTATATACTATAAGATTAATAATATATTATATAATTACGAATTATATAATTAACAGAAAAAATTTAACTAATTATAGCAATTTATTATTATATAATAAATTCTTATTAAAAATTAAGTTACGTAACTAACTATAGTCCTACAATATTATAGTTAAAATTTTAGTTTTTTTTTTTTTAAAAAAAAAAATAAGTCTTTAATTAAGGCTACCTAACTATTTAAGGAAAGTGCTTTATCTTCTAAGTAAACTAACAACCAGCTCTTTAATTCCTAAAATAATATATAAATTATATTACTAAATAGTTATCTTAAATTATTAGTTTATTACTTAATTAGGCCTAGTTTGCTAAGCTAAGCCTATTTAGGAATAGATTTTTATCTTATCTAACTTTAGATAGTAATTTAGTATAAAATACTTTTAAATATAATATATTTTATACTAGGGATTTTAGCTTCCTATAGTCTTATATTAATTTTTTAGTAGTATCCTGCACTTTTAAAAATTCTACTTTTTATTAGTAAAGTAGACGTATTTAAAAAATACTATAATAAGAAAAGGAATTAAATCCCTAATATAAGAAATAATAATAAAAATTTAAAGAATTTCGCGAATCTAAAATATTTTTAAGTACTTACCTACTGTGCCACTGCACTAAAATTTTAGTTAAATATATTTACTAACTAAAAGGTTATAGGCACCTAAAGAAGCGGCGAGAAATTATTATTATATTTAGGTAATTTTAATTTATTACGCTTATTAACTAAGTAGTAATTAAAATTCTTATTAAAATTACTTTTACTTTCTCTTTAAAACAATAGAAATCTCGTACTTTTAGACTTAGTAATAAATTTTATATTTTTTTATAAAAATAGTAACTTTTTAGATTAGTAATTTTTAATATCGCCCTCCTATATAGGGCCTAATACTAGTATTAAATTAATTAATATATTAAAATATTTAGTTACCTATAATTTAAATGTATTTTTTAAAGTTTAACCGAGTAATAAATCTTTCTAAAATAAAAAAGTAAAAAAAAATTCTAACAACGAAGGTACGGAAACTTTTTTTTATAGTTTATAGTAAAAGTAGATTATTTTATATAAAAAAATAAATAATCTAGTAAATATTAAAGCGTAAAAATATTTTCTTAAAATTAGATAAAAGCTTTTCTTTATTTTACTACGTATTGTCTACACTCTTAATAATAGTACTTTTTTTAACTTACTTTATATAGAGCGTAATTACAGCCTTAAAAAAATAAAATAAAAAGCTAAGAACTTAAGAACTAAGTTCTATTGGCTTATTACTAACTTTTATATATTTAAGATATTTTAAATACTAATTATACTTTATTATATATATACGTTTAATATTTATAAAATAATAAAAATTAAAAGTCTATTTATTATATAATTATAAAAAGAGAGTTAAGTAATAGTACCGAGACACTAGTCTAAAAAGAATTTACACTAAAAAAAACTCTTTCACTAAATATAATTATAAAAATAAGAATATTTAATAATTATAAAAAATATTTTAATTTAGTTAGTAAATTTATAATTATAGTATATAGCTTAGCGTACTTAAGTTTAGTATACTAGGGCTACTATTATATTTACTTTTTTTTCTTTAGGCTAGACTACGATAGTACTATTATATTCTAATACACCTACTTTACTATATTATTATTATTATTATTAAAGTTATATAAAGTAAAATTTAGTATATTATAGGTACCGGCGAAGATCTTAATATAAAAACTAGAGTAGCGTTTATTTTTAGTAACTTATAGAGTATAGTTAGCTAATGTTTATAAATATACTAATAGTAGCTTTACGCATTATAATTAACTATAAAAATAAAATTATAATAACTAAGCTTTCTATACCCGTACTTTGTATACCTGTTTATAAAAGTATATCTAATAATAACATTTACGTATAAGTAGTAAAGATAGCTATAAAATATTTATTAAATATGCTAGCGTATATAGGAGCCTTTAACGTGCAAAAAAAAAAATTACAGGGTGGTAAAATTAAAAAAGACTAATTAAAAAGATACCTTTTTTAAAATTATATAACTCTTTAATTAGTAAGCCTAAAAATACGATAATAATACCGTTTTAAAGAAAAGGACTAGCGTAGTCTATTTACCTACTTAAGGGCTGCTTACTAAGGGGTTTAGGAGAAAAAGAATTAGTAAATATAAAAAATTTTTAGGACTCCACTTTAAGTTAGTACCACTTTTTATTTAACTTATAAAATTAGCTTATTGTTATATATATAATAATAGATCCTAAGTTTTATTAGTATATTTAATATTTTTATATATTTATATATTAAATATATAATTATATATAAAAGTCACTTTTTTATATTTTTAATACTAAACGAGTAAATAATAAATTACTAATACTTAGTATAGTAGTCATAAGCTTTTATAACCGCCTTATAACGATTAGGAAAAAATAAAATATAGTTATTAATAATTTGTTATAGTATGTTATTTTACTCTTATATAATAACTCTTTTAAAGGCCTTTACACTTTATATACTAAATCCTACACCTAAATTTGCCTTTTTATTATTATTTAGCTCTTGTTTTAAATAATTCTATATATTTTCTATAGGGGCTAAATTAGGGCTATAGGCTAGGTAAGAAAATAGTATAATTTTATTATTTTTAAACTAGTTTAAAACGTCCGTTATTTTATAAATAGGGACGTTATCTTATTAAAATTACTAACCTAAATTTATATTAATATAAAGATTATAATTATAATATAATACAATAATATATATATATATATATTATTATTATATTAATAAAAAAAAGGGGTAAAAAAGTTTTATAAAACTTACCTCTTTTTATAGTTAGTTTAACCTTAGGTATAAGGACTTTATTAATATAGTTCTTACTAGTATAAGAAGTAGAACTATTAGGTATTTTAATAAATACTAAATTACTTCTACCTCCTATATAAATTACACTCTGAACCTTTAGGGTAAGATCTCGTCCTATAAAATAATTAATATTTCTTTACGTTTATCCGTAGGAGCTGTATTAACTTAGTATATACTACGTCCTTACTTAATATAGAGGTAGATAAAAATAAAAGTACTATAACCTAAGGCCTATTAAATATAGAATTTTTTAAATTTTACAGCTAGTAGAGTAATAATTTAATAGATAACTTATTAGGCGATAGCTATAATAATAGTAGGGTAATAACTATAAAATAGTAATAGTTTATTATAGATAAAACTATAGGCTATATATAAGCGTGTTTAATATATAGCGCGTTTAAAATAGTAAGCGTAGTAGTTTTTTCTCCTTTTTATAAATATTATATAACGTTTAGAAATCTTTCTAATATAATTAGAATAAGGCCTTTTATTTTATTTTTTTTATATCTACTACGTTAGTGTTCTAGCGTCTAATATTAAGTTAGGTAACTTATAATATATAGTATAAGCTTTTACTAATAATAATAACTAGTTAGATTATATTAAGGACTATTTTAACTTTTATCTCTACGTAGTACGGTAAGCTAGTCTATTTAATAGACTAAATCTTTTAGTTAATATTTTTAATTCTAATATAATTCTAACGCGTCTTTTTTTATTTAAGTAGAATATTATTCTTAATCTTAATAATACCTATAAAAATTATAAAGTTTAATTTTACCTATATAAAGATATAGTAAAATTTGTAAAAGAATAGTAAAAAAAAGGTTATACTTTTTTATTTAAGATAGAGAACGGCGACGATAATAGTAGTAGTAGTAGTAGTAGTAATAGTATTTTAATAATAAAAAAAAAACTTTTTTAGGCGGTAAAGGAAGTAAAGTTTTAGTAAAAAAAGTTTATTAAAGTAGTTAGAATTATTTAGGCGCGGGAATATATATATATATAAAAGTAAGGCTTTAAAGCGGGTAGTAAATAGTAAAAAGAGGGCGTATTACAGCGCTGTAAAATAGTTATAAAAGCTTACTATTAGGGAGTTAGCAGTTATTATAAAAAAATTAAGGAATTTTATAGGGAGTACTATATTATATTTTAATACTTTAATTACTGTTTATCTAAAAAAGGTTATAGGTTATTAGCGCTAGTAGAAAAGTCGTTATAGTTACTATATAAAAAGCTTATTAAAAGTTAGTCAATTACGTAATATAGTAGAAGTTTAAATAGCTAGCTTAGAATCGCGTAACGTTACAGTAATGACCCTAGGGGAGGGAGTAAAATAATTAATATAATTAATATTAAAAAACTAAAATAATAATATAAAAATATATAAAAGGTTATATATTTTAATATTTTAATAAATTAAAATAACTTACTTTGTAATTAGTTAACAGCTAGTTCTTTTCTAACTCTATTATTACCTCTTTTTTTTATAATATTATTTATTTTATTATCCCCTTTGTAATGCTAACTTATTAGAAACTATAATCTTTTTTAAATTTATATTTTTTATATTTTTTATATTGTCTTTAGCGTATTTTAATCTTTTTTTAGAGTTTTCTTTATTTATTATTAGTTTTTTTTTTTTTTATATTAATAGAGTAGTCCTCTTTTGTTAAAAAGGATTATAAAGTTCTTTTTATAATATTTAGACTACTTTCTATTAATTATCTTTTATTTTCTTTTTTAGGACTTCTAGTTAAGTCTCTATTAAGTATTCTTTTATCTCTTAGAGTTAATATTTTTATACCCCCTTTATAAACTTTATCTATATTATAATTATTCTCCTTCGTTTTAATTCTTTTTATAGCATTATAAATAGATTATTAAGGCTTTTTTAGAGTAGTAGTAATTAAAAAAAGAGAATTATTTGCTTTTAAAAGAAGTTTAACTTTAGATTCGAGTTTTAAGAATTTTAACTCTATTTTAATAAAATAGGAGTTTAAGTTTATAAAAGTAAAAAGATATTATAATATACTATAATATTAATAATATATTACGTAAGTAGTGATTATATAAGTCTAAGTAGATTTTTTTTAATTAATATAATTTTATTATTAGATTACTAATATACTTTAAATATTTTATTACGTAACTTATACTAGCCCTAAAATAGTATAGTTAAAATTTTAGTTAAATATATTTACTAACTAAAAAGTTATAGGAATCTAAAAAAAGAGATTAAAAGAAATACTATATTTAGGTAATTTTAATTTATTATAGGTAATAAATATAACGTAACTAAAATCCTAGTAAATATCTTAATAATTTTCTCTTTAAGACGGTATTATTCACGTATTTTTTAGCTTAGTAGTTAATTTTATATAAATTTTTAAAAAAGGTATCTTTCTTAATAAGTCTGTTTTAATTTCACCCCCCTGTATAATATTACTTACCGCCTACTCGCCGACTAGAAAATAAGTATAACATAGTAATAATAGTAGGGGAATGTATTAAGCTATACTTACTAGTATAGTATATTTAGATATAGTATATTAAAAACTATATTTTAGTTATATTATAAAATACTAAGGTACAACAGCTTATAATAAAGTTATATAAAAAAAATATAATAAAAACAATAAAAAATAGACTTTATACTAGAGATAATAGATAAAGTAGAGTTAAAGAAAGTATTTAATACAGTAATAGCTGCTAAATTATACTAAATAACCTACTACTAGCGGCGGTAGGTAGTAAAGTATAAGATAGGTATAGCAGCTACTACGCGTTAATAAAAAAAAAGAGATAAACAGATATAGGTTTAGGTTAAATAAGTATATATATATACGCCTAACTATTAGCAGGTATTCGTATATTAATACAGTATAAGTAAAGAATTTAAAGCACTATACTACGTATATATAGATAGTAGCTCTTTAATACTATTTATACTTAATAAAGATTAACTTAATAGTTAAATATAAGGTAATAACTATTATTTACGGTAGATAAATCCGTAAAGACGCTACTAAATTATTTAATAGAAGTCTATATATAAAAGTATAATATAAAGATTAATAGTATTTTTAAAAAGATAACCTAAAAACTAGAAATCTAGAAAAATTTTAAAACTAAAAATTAATAAAAGCGTTATAGTTAACTATAGCTACAGCAATAGCAATATAAATAACGAACCTATAATATTTATAGTAATAATAAGGCTTAAGGAGATATTATGAGAAGAATAGTTTAATATAAAAATTAAAACATAATATTAACAGTATAAAAAAGTGTAATAGTAATAATAAAAAGTAATATAGTATTAAAATTATTTTAAAAGAGTTAGGAAAAAAAATATATTAATACTATTTATATAACTATACGTTAGTACGTCTACTATAATTAGTTTTTATTTTAATACTCTATTACTTAGTAATACTCCTAGCTAAAAATTACTTAAAAAACTTTATTTAAAAAATTGTACGGCTGTTATAAGTTTAAAAAAAAATTAATTTTTAATTACTTATATAGTTTAACTATTTTTATTATCTTAATAAGAGAATATATTATAAAAAGATAGTTTATAGTTAATTTTACTACCTTATAAAACTCTTTATAATAGAGAATTTATTTCTCTTTTATATATATAATATAACTCTTTAGTACTATTTTTTAATAAAAGTAGTTCTAATTTTTTAGATTTTAAAAACTAGTAATTTTTATATCGGTTTTCCTCTATAATTATAAATAAAAATATTAATTAGTATTAAGTACTATACTATTTATTTAAATAAAATAATAAATATTAAAAATAAATATATTTTCTATATTATAAAAAGAGAGTAATAAAAATATTTAATAAATTATAATATGATATAGTAACTATTTTATTATTAATTTATATATTATAAATATTTATTAAAGTATATATATATTTTAAATACTCTTTAAAAATTTTATATTTATATATTAGTTAAATTAATAGTAAGGCTATAGTAATTTAAAATAACTATTAGAGAATATAATAAAGAAAGAGTATATATATATCTTTATATTTAATATATTAAAAACGGTAGTTACTTTTTAATAATAATAATAACTTATATGTAAAAATTTTATAATTAGCTAGTAGAGTTCTAATTATAATTATTATAAAAATAAAATAATAAAAAATTTTAATATTATTATATACGATTTCTTATATAGATTATATATATATTATAGTTCCTCTCTATAAAGGTAACAGCGTTAACACTAATTTTATTTAATTAGATTACCTCTAGGATGCTACTGCCTAGCGCACGAGCGTAATGAAGCCTACAGGGAGATGCATTGAGGCTGTGCCTTTGCACTGCCCTGCCAACTCCGCCACGGCACGACACCACGTCTGGATAATCATCGATTATTCTGCGTTATCCCATTAGTAACGTATATAGCATTTTAACCTAGTATCGATAACAAACGACGTACAATAAATATTTACTACTCTACTCGGCCTGTTCCCAGACGAGACAGACAATACACAAATCCACATTGACGGTGAGCTAGCACCTTAACCGCGTTAGGTGTCGGCTGATTCTGAGAACGGTTAGAGCTTTCGGCAGGGGTAAGACTATACGCAGTACTTAATTATCCTTACTATACGGCTCTCAGCTTATAAAATTACTACTTTCCAGCTTATTACTACTAAGCTGCGTTCCCTTACTGCCTTATCGCTTTTAGACAAAGTCCTAGCATACCTCTCGTACTTAACGAGATCATCTTTGCAGGCTCGCACGACTAGATTTTCCTTCAGCTCGCAACGTCGTCCCCTCAACGCCTTCAAACGTTCAAGGAGTGAATACGTCCACATGGAAGCTGCTGATTTGGCCATTGGCATTGCTGGACTGGGTGGTCTATTCAGTGCCTGTACTAGTGCCTTTCGGCTAGTGCAGCAGGGTCGTTATCGCGGTAAAGACTACAAAATTCTTGAGACGAAATTCGGCAACCAAGAATTACGGCTGCGCGCTTGGGGCAGGGCGTGCGGACTTATCGATGGTACAGAATATGATAGCAGACTGGACGATCCATACTTACGCCAGCAACTGGAGGCAACGTTACGGTGTATCAACCTGTTGCTTGGTGACGCAAAAGAATTGAGGGAGGGGTACGGATTAAGACCTTGCGCAAAGAGTGAGAACGACAGATCAGATGCGAGCCTCGGGGCCCGTCCCTTATCGGTAGCACCCCTGGAGACTGGGTTGGGACGAAGAGCGAGTCTGAGTCGCCTATTATCGCGCCGTTCGCTGCTGCAACGAGATAAATCCCCTATAAACAATGCCCCACCTACACTTGCCACAGCGCACTGGATCATCGAAGATCGCGAAAAGGTTTCTGAGCTCGTTAAGCATTTGAAAGATTTCATCGATGATTTGGAAGATCTCTCAAAAACAACTGATATTCCACGTCGGCAACTTTTCTTTGTTGAATATGAAGTGGAGTCAATCGACAATGTTGAAGCTTTGGAAGATATGGAGTCGGCAAGGGAAGGCGAAAACGATGCCGTTTCGGATGCAGCGCGTGCTCGTCTCAAGAGGATATCCCAAAGAACAGCCAGTGTGCGCAATAGCTTCACGCCGCTACAATCCAATCTTACTCTGGGATCCCTCGCATCATACTTCGCAGCTCGGACACATTTTTCACGCCCCAGCAGCGTTACTACATCCGAGTACTTCGTGCCGACGGCTGAATTCTATCGCGCGACAGGCTACAGACTCTACAGGGACGAGGCAAGATCAAACAAACTTCTGCAACTACAAGCGCAGCCTGGAGGGGGGCAAGGTTCACTTCACAGCAGGCAGTTCGGCAGGATTGACAAAGCTGATTCCCTCTTAAAGTAAGTGTTCAGCAATGAGCTCTCTATTCACCTACAGCTATAACTAGATCTTCAGGTGCGTTGCTGTGGGCGACACTTCCGCACGCAAAACTGAATTACTTACATGTCTCACGATCGGCGGCTTTCCAACGGCGCACACGCCGCTCATTTTTAATGAATATGTCACCGAATGCAAGTATGTATTTGTCCCGTTTTAAATGGCTCGTATACGATCCGATTGGGCTAACTCATCGAAGTGTCGATGGCCATTCGATCGATCTAGCACTTTGGGACATAAGCGGATTAGAAGCATATGAAAGACTCCGTGGATTGTCTTACGGTATGACTGCAGTCTTCATAGTCTGCTTTCTCATAGACCCCAAGGAACCCAACCACGACCAGGTGCGTCAGTGGATACGGGAATTGGATCAGCAATGCCCGGAAGCAGGTCGAATCATCGTGGGCGTTGAACCAAACGAAGCGTATCAGACCTCACGCGTAGACCTCACGCAAGGCAAAAAACTTGCTGTAGAAGTCGACGCGCTGTATTATATACAATGCAATCTGGAGACGGGTGCGGGTGTGGACGATGTGCTAGAAGCGGTGCGCTTATCCGTCTTGTTGATCCTCAGTATCTGACCGCTACAGGCATCACGAGTTGCTATCTTGAGTAGATTTTGTCCCAACGATGCGGAGCCATCTCGGAGCTGGAGATTCCCTTGGCGCGACCAAAAACAAAAACTTCCCGCCATCGACGAGACAAGGCAAGCATCATAATAGAACTCAGAAGATCGATTTTGCTTTGGTCTATTGGGGAGGAAGAGGCCGAGGTTGTAATCCGGAATCGCCACAAGTCTTTCGAGCTTCTACCACATGAGCAAGATGGCGGTTGTATATCTCTTCGGTCCGTGTATGCATCTGCTTTCACGCAAGCTCATGAAACGGAGGTGTTCAACGACATGTGCCAGCAGGACTCGCATCTCCGACCTCAGCTGAACAGGAGAATTACGGCCGGAATGTTCGGCTACATCGGTGGATGCGCCGCAAGCGGTATTCTCCCTATAAACAATAGATGATGCAACCATGAAGTGCTGGTACGAATCCCAGCCGGCTTGTGCGTGATTTAGAGTTCTCGTCTACTGTAAACATACCTCTTTTCATGCAAAGATCACTGAATACTATCGCCTTTTTTTTTCAACCAGGTCCGCCAGCCTCTGGGGTAATGGAGGATTGTTTGAAGTCAGCGGACATAATGTTTCCTGCTTTCCTCCTGTCGTTCAATACTTGCGCAAATCGAAATGTCATTACGGAAGCATCAGCAATGTATGTCCCCTCCTTTATACCTACTGCGCGGGCGTAACCCTTGTCTCGGGAAACACAAGAGCGTATATATAAAAATATACTTATAATTACCTAATAATAGACGTATAAAACAAGTAATACATTAGGCTAACCTAAATAGAGTTAAATACTACTACTAAACATGTAGCTACAATAAGTAGATATATATTTATATATTTATATATTTATTAAATAAAGTAGTGTGGTTATTGTAGATTAGGGTAACTAAAAGGGGTTTTAAAAGAGAGGAGTATATATATACCTATATACTTAACTTATTAGAAAGGTTAAATAAAACTAAATTAAATAAGATATAGTACTATATTAGTATAAATACTAACGTACTTTGTATACCCCTTAAAAAAATATTAAATTAAATAAGTTTAGTATAGATACTATATATATTTATAAAAAAAAGATATATAGATAGAAGTTTACTTATCCATTTTCTCTTTCCTTTATAGATAGTTAAGCTAAACGTTAAAAAAAATATTTTCGTAAATATTTTTTAAAGATTTTACTTTTACTTTTACTTTTACTTTTACTTTTACTTTTACTTTTACTTTTACTTTTACTTTTACTTTTACTTTTACTTTTACTTTTACTTGTACTTTTACTTTTACTTTTACGTTTACTATTATTTTTATAAATACCGTATTTATATAAATTAATTTTAATATCTTATTAATTTTATAAGCTATCCCTACTATATTCTACTTATAGAGTAATAAAATTTAATATTAAAAATTATTACTTAGTATTACTAAGTATTTTATATATAATATAATTACTTAGTTTTATATAATATTAAATAGCTAATATAAAAAATAGACTCGTAACACTATTAATAGTAAAAATAATAAAATTTAATAATTTAAAATTTATTAAGGTAGCCTATATAAAAATAATAAAAATAAAAATAAAAATACTAGTGCTATACGAGTTATAAATAATAAAGAATTTATAGATTAATATAGTGTTTATAATTAAAATATATAGTATAGAGTATATAATATAGTTCTATAATATTTTATAAAGGATAGAGATAGTAAAAATAAAAATATTTTAAATAATACGCTAAGTATAGAATTTATATAGTAATAAATAAATACTAGTAAAGCCTTTATAAAAATATTAACAGTAGTTTTTTTTTTATATATATATATAATAAAGTTACTATTAGTAATTATTTAATTGGGAAGAAAAGTGCTGTATATACTATAGAACCTAATAATCGACTCTTAAACATAATATGCTAAGCCTAGTTAAGAAAAATAGCGTTTACTATAATAGGTATATAATAACTACTTAATAGTACTTAATAGTATTATAGATTAGTATAATTTATACTAGTATATTTACTATTATAAACTAATATTAAGTAGGTATTTATAAAAGAAGAGATATTAAAATATTATAACTACAGTACGCGTTACAGTATTTAAGGTACTATATACTAATAATAGTATACTACTATTTTATAACTAAAATATACGTTTATAGTATATTAAAAAATAGAATTTTTGTAAGATATATATACTAGACTTATTTAGTCTGTACTATAGAGTACGTTAAATACTTTAAGCTTTTAAATTAAACTAAAAAAATATAAAATATAAAGTAATAAGTATATCTAATATAGCCAATATACTATTATTTATCTTTACGGATATCCCGTAAAAGTTAATATATAAATAAAATAGTTTTATACTTATAGATATAAAATTGTTAAAAAGAACTAAAAAGAAACTATTTAGGTAAGTCAAAAAGCTAAAGATCTATCGCTTATAGGTATTACTAAATATAAAAAAATACTAAAATTACTATAGTTATACTACTATATAAAATAGTTAATTAATAAAGGTAAGTTATAAAAGAAAAGCACTAGTACCTATAGTACTAGTAATAATAATACTAATATTAATAACTATAAAGCGCTAAAGTATAGATATATATTTTATATACTAATTAAACAAATAGTGTGGCTGTAGTAGATTAGGGCGACCAAAAGGGGTTTTAAAAAAGGAGGAGTATGTATATACCTTCATACTTAATGTGTCGAAAAAGTCAGAAAGTATAGAAATAGTATAGTTTTTTAATAAATAAATAAAAGTATGATAAGTAATAGTCTAAAGCGTAAAAGGCGTATATAATTTTAATTAAAGTAACGTAATACAAAAATTACTAGTATATAAAGGAGAGTTATAGCTTAATACTATAGAGGATATCTAGAAGTAAGTAAAGAGGGATTTTTAAAGAGAGGATGATAGATAGCTATTATAAGAGATTATAAATAAATAGCTTAGTATATAACTAAATAGAATAGAATATTCTATATTTATTATCTTATTATAATTTTAAAAGTTTTATGTTAATATTAAGACCGGAGTAAAAGTAGTTTATATTTAAAAGTTTTAAAAAAAATTTATATATATATATTTTCTTTAGTGTATTTACAGCGGAGTAAAACAAAAGGAAACTAATTAAAAAAGATTCTTTTTTAAAAATTTATATAAAATTAATTACTAGGCCAGATAATACGTAAATACTATTATTATAAAAAGAAAGTTACAGAAATATTTTCTAGAATTTTAGTTACTACTTATTAATTACGTATAATAAATTAAAATTATCTAAATATAGTAAATTATTAAAGCCATTTATTAGGTTCCTATAACTTTATAATTAGTAAATATATATAACTATAATTTTACCTATACCATTTTAGGCGTAATATAGATTACGTTACTAGGATTTTAAAGTATATTAGTAATCTAATAATAACATTATTGTTATAATAAAAATTAAGCTAATACTTATTTAATTACTAATTACGTGATATATTACTAATATTATAGTATATAATAATATGTATATAATTTTATAAATTAAGACTTCTATCTTTTTTATTTTACGCGGTATTTAATAAAAGTTAAATATTAGATTAATTTCTATTTAAAAGTAAATAATTCTATTCTAATAATTATATTTACTTTTAATAAACATCTAATGGTATTTATAAGACTATATAATATAATAAAAATTAAATAATAATAATAATATAAATAAAGTTAAAAGGGATAGAGTTCTTAAGATAATTTAAAGAGTAAAAACAATTATTAATAGAAATTTAATTAAAAGCCCTAAAAAAGAAAGTAATGGATAATAATTAGAAAAAAGTTTAATTATTATAAAAAGTATTTTATAAAAGTATTTTAAAAGAGAAGTGTTATAATATTAATATAAATAATAAAATCTATAATTAATAAAGAAAACGAAAAAATAAATATATTAAAATACGCTAAAAAAAAATTAAAAACCTAAAAACTATAAATATTAAAAAAACTACTATTTTCTAATAAGTTAGTATTATAACTAGGAAAGAATAGAGAGAAGTATTATAAAAAAAAGTAATATTAGAGTTAAAAACAGAACTAGCTATTACCTAGTAAAATAGTAATCTATTTTAATATTTTAATATATTATTATATATTACTATTTATATATTTTTACGTTAGGGTTTTATTTTTTAAATATTATTTATATTATTTATTTTATTAGTTACGATATAATATTCTATATTTAGAATACGATTTAGTTAAAGAATAAAAGTAATTTAGTATTTACTAAAATCTCTAATTTAATTATTTCTTTTACTACTAAAGATTATATAAAAAAAATTCTTACATCTAAAAGTAACCCAAAGATAAAAAGGACTAGATATCTTTATAGATATTGTACTTCTTATTTTAATATAATAATTATAAGCTTTATATTAATATTAATTTATATTAGTAATTGTAAGAAGGTAATACCCTTATTTATAAAATAACGGACGTTTTAAACTCGTTTAAGAATACTTAAAACTTTTTTTTTTACCTAGCCTATACTACAGAATTAGTATATATAAAAATTATATAGCATTATATAATACTTAGTCTAAATTAAAATAAATAGGCTAATTCAGGTATAAAATTAACTTTATAGAGTATAGAGGCTACTAAATTGCTAATTTTAAATAATAGAATATAAAATATTAAAAAGTTATTTATAGGTATAGTTTATTACTCTATTGCTATTATAAAATACTTATAGAATCTTAGAGATAATATACTAAATAGTAGTAATATATTATTTACTAGTGTATAATTAAAATTTTAAAATTTAACTTTTATTAATAATTATATAATTAATAGATTAATACATATAACTATTTTATATTTTAACATAATATAGTGTCTGTTTTTATATATATAAACATAAGCTAATTATCCACCTTAAATAAAAAGTTATAATAGCCTAAAGTAGGCCTCTAAAATAGTTTTAATATTATTAATTATTTATTACCTTTAACCCGCTTTGTAAGCAGTTCCTAAGTAGACGAATTAAATACGCTAGTATTTTTTTTTAAAAACTATATATTTTTATATTTTTAGGCTTACTAATTAAAAAGTTATATTATTTTAGAAAAGGTATTTTTTTATAAGTATTTCTTTGTTTTACCCCGCTGTAGTTATACGTAGACTAAATAGGTAATTAGATAAACTTACTATTATATTATTAATAAAAAAAAGAAATAATTATAAATAAATATGTTAACTATTTTTATACGCTATAATACCTCTCTATAAATAAAATAAAAAGTAATAATAATATATATTACCTCTAGTTTATATTAAAAGAGAACTTAAAAAGTAACTAATAAATTATAATAGTAGTTATTAGTACTAAAATAAATAATTATTAAATTTAAGAAAAACGTTAATAGCTAGTAATTTACTAAAATATAATTATATAATAATAAAAAAGTACTTTAATATACTTTTTTTATATTAGACTTTATTAATAACTATATAATAGGTGATGATAATTAATACTATATTACCTTTTTTAATATATTAAATGTAAATATAAATATATATATATATACATTTAGATACTAAAATAATATACTTTATAAACTAAATATTTATATATAGTATTATATTATCATTATTATTTTATTATAAGGAGTAGGTAATATTTATTAAATTCTTTTTAAAAAATCTTTTTTAATAACTGTATTTATTATTACCGTCTTTTTTGCTTACTTTATATATAAATATAATAAAGGTATACACATGCTCCTCCTTTTTTAAAACCCCTTTTAGTCGTCTCGAGCCACTACAGCTACACTATTTATTTAATTAGTATATAAATATATATATAAATATATAATTGAATTTAATAGTTATAATATATTTTTATATATTAATTAAATAAAAAGTATATTTGTAGTCGCTTAAAGTAACTAAAAGGATGTTTAAAAAAAGAGGAGTAGGCTGGCGAACGGGTCTCCACATCGGGATCTTAAAAACTAAAATATCTCTTTAACTAAAAGAGTTATAAAGAAACTTTCTATTAGTAAAATATAGATCTAACGTAGCTCTATATTTTATTAATAAAAAGTTTCTTTATAACTCTTTTAGTTAAAGAGATATCTTAGATTAGAGTAAAATATAGAGACGTATTTCTTAGTAAGACATGTTACTTAATAACTTTTTATTTATTAGAGTTATAAAAAGACTTTCTATTAGTAAGATAAAAAGCTAAGGTAGATCTGTATTTTATTAATAGAAAGTTTCTTTATAACTCTTTTAGTTAAAGAGATATTTTAGATTTTAAGATCCCGATGTGGAGACCCGTTCGCTACACTAAAGAGGAGTATATATATACCTTTATACTTAGTATATTAAAAAAGTTAAATAAGGCTAGATTAAAAAAGGTATAGTAATATACTAGTTACTAATATACTAGCGCGCTTAGCGCGCCCCCTAAAAAAATATTAAATTAAAAATATAAAAAAGTCTAGTACAGATACTATATTTAGTAGAAGAAATATATAAGTAGTAATAGCTACTATTACCTATATTTTTTTTATTTTTATAATTAATAATATAGCTAAATATTTATTAAATAAATACTATATACTTATTAGAATATTATTTATTTAAATATTATTATTTAAAATATTATTTTTTAAAGCTTCCCTTACCCTTTTTACTTTTATGTCAGCGGATACTATATTTATTTAAATTAATTTTAATACGGCTACTATACTAAATATATAAGCTATTTCTATTATATTTAATCTATAAAGTAATAAAGTTTAATAATAAGTCTTTTTTAATACTACTAAGTATACTATTATATATAGTATAAATACTGAGTTTTTTAAAATTAGTATTTATTAATATTAAAAAATCCTAGATAATAAAGTCAACGGTAATAAAATAAATAAAATAATAATACTATTAGTAGTAGAAATAATAAAATTTTAAAACTTAGAATTAGTTACGGTAGCCTATATAGAGGTATAAGTATTTTTTTTAGAGTTATTACTATAACGTTACGCGACTCTAGACTATCTATTTAAACTTTTATTATATTACGTAATTAACTAACTCTTAATAAGCTTTTTATATAGTAACTATAATAACTTATTTACAAGTACTAGTAACTTATAACCTTTTTAATAGTAATTAATATATTAAAATAATATTATACGACCTGTAGAAGTTTTTAATTTTTTTTAAAATAACTACTAACTTTTCTAATAGTCTTATATAACTATTTTATAGTACTATAGTATACTTTTTTATTACTATTTACTCTACTTTTATATATACGTATATTCTTATACCTAAATAATTTTAGCTACTTTAATAAGCTTTTTTTATTAAAGCTTTGCTTTCTTTACTATTTTAAAAAAGTTTTTTTTTATTATTAAAGTATTACTACTACTACTACTACTACTACTACTACCGCCGCCGCCGCCGCCGCCCCCATTCTCTATTTCAAGTAAAAAAGTATAATACTTTTTTTACTATATCTTTATAAATTTTACTATATCTTTATATAGATATAATTAATATTTATTTTTATAGGTATTATTAAGATTAAGAATTATATTTTACTTAGGTAAAAAAAAGACGGGTTAAAATTAAATTAGAATTAAAAATAATATTAACTAAAAGATTTTTTAGTCGATTGTATAAACTAGCTAGTTATATAGTGTAGAGTGCTAACAACTACTATTATAACCTATTAATTACTTTTTTTAACTTTATTTTTATATAAAATAAAGGTTATATTTATTTTTATTACTTTTTACTCTGCCTACACACACACATAAATAGTATAGTATTTAATAATAGTTAATATTTTTATTTATAATTATATCTCTTTTTTTATTTATAACGAATAATAATTACTGTAATATTAAATACACTTACCCGTCTACCTAGCCTACGCACTAAATATATATATTATATATAGGCCCCCCTAATATTTTTAAATATTAACTATTTAGTATCTTAATAAAGATTTTATTATTTTTTACTTATTACTCTACGGGTTCCGCGCTTATACTAACTACGCTTTTACCTTTACTACTATTTTTACTTTCGCCTTTATTCTCGCTTTTGTATTTTTTACGCTAAAGAGTACCTACTATATTTATAAAATACTTATTTTACCTATTAACTTTATTATAAACTATATATTATATTTTTTTATTTTTTTTACTTTTACTATATCTCTATATATATTTATTAATAACTTTTTTATAACCGCTAATACTATTAACCTAATTTTTAATACCTTAACTGCTTTTTTAATTAATAGGCCTACTATTTTATTTATAGGGCTATACTTATAGTTAAATATAGCTATAATCTTAAGAGTAAGTACTTTAGGATTTATCTTTTTTTTATTAGGTACCTCTAGGCGGATATAGTACTTATACTTATAAATATTTTTTAGAGTCGTGTCCCTGTTATTTGTAAAATAAAATAATATAATAGAATAAGCTTAACTAATATTACTAGGTACTATTTTAGACATTTTAAGATTAATTACTAGGCGTATTTTCTCGTTATTAGTATTAATAAGAGGAGGAGTAGTATTAGAACCTTTAAAAAAGAAAAATATAGTAATATTAGGATCTTTAAAGAAAAATAATATTTTAGTAAGTATTTTTTTTTATTTAATAAACGTTTAACTGTGTTAACTGTAAGGATAAAGAAGAAATATATAGGTAATAGCTATTACTACTACTTATATATCTTTTTAAAGAATATAGTGGCCTGTAGTAAATTTTTTTAATTTAATATTTTTTAGGGGGGGGATGCTAAGCGCGCTAGTACGCTAGTATAGCGCTATATTTTTTTAAATTTAGCTTTACCTAACTTTTCTAATATATTAAGTATAAAGGTATGTATATACTCTTTTTTTTAAAACCCCTTTTAGTCGCCCCGAGCCACTATAGCTATACTTTTTATTTAATTAATATATAAATATATATATATAGTGTAGAGGTAAAAGTTATAATAGTTTTTAATATAACTTAACTTGTTATTACTATTCGTAAAAATCTATATTATATCCTATAGGTTACCTAATATAATTGTTAAATACTAGAATACTAACGTTATTAATATAATAATAAAAAATTTTTAAACTTTAAATATAGTATTTATAGAATAAAAAGTACGCGTACGTAAAATATAAAAAGTTTATTATTTTTTTTATATTTTATTCTTATTACGTTTTATCCCGCCTACTAATATTATAAACTAATAATATTATTATTGACTTATTACGTAATTTAAAGTAATGTTATTTTATATAATTTTATACTAAGCCTTTATAGTGCCCGTTAAACATTTTACTAATATAATAATACTACCTAAAGGCCCGCTAGTAAAATAAGTTATATATATATTTTAGCTTACCTAGTAGTTTATTAAAATAAGAGGAACTATATTTACTATTATTAATACCTATAGTATTTATAGGTAAAAAGAGAAGAATACCTACTGTCTAGTTAATAATACCTACTAGATAAGAATAAGATCGCGTACTTACCTAACCTATTATTACGGAGGCTTAAAAGTTAATATTAAATATTAATATTTAATAAGAATATATATATAGAAAGCTAACTAGATATTTTAGAATAAAATAAGAGTATATACTAAGACGCCTTTTTCGATACATTAAGTATAAAGGTATATATATACTTCTCTTTTTTTAAAACCCCTTTTAGTCGCCCTAAGCCACTACAGTTACACTATTTGTTTAATTAGTATATAAATATAATATATATACTAAGACGCTAGTATAGACTAGCGTACATATATCTATCTTAGTATTTATACTTAAATAAAGACGCGTTTACTTATAATATTATTCTCTTTTTTAAAAAACGTTATTCTTAAAAATTTATAATTAGTTTTATATATTCTTAACTGTTATATAGTAGGGCAAAGAGAGATATTTATAAAAGTAAAATATTTTTATTAGAGTAGTTATATGCAGAGTAGTTAATCTAGATAGATTTACTAGTAATGCGGAGTGTATAAATTATATAGCTATAGTTATATAATTATATAATCTGCACTAGCGAGTAGAACCTTTATCTAGCTATTATATAGATAGTAAAAAGAAAAAAGAAGATATAACTATTTACTATTTATTATTTTATACTATTTTTTACTTATTAAAATATTATAGAGGACTATTACTCTGTATAAGTAGAGTATAGTTATCTTAATACTAATTAGTAGTTAGTTAATTAAATTATTTAACTACTTAATTACTAGTAGTTAATTAAATTTTTTTATTTACTATAAATTAGTAAGAGAGTATAAAGAGGTTAAGTTATTATTAAATTTATATTACGTAGAAATAATTTTATATATTAGATAACTCTTCCCCGTATTTCCAGAGAGAAGAGAGTATATTAAATTATATATTTTATTAAAATTTTATCTATATAAAAGATAACGATAATTTTTCTTAAAGCTAAACTACTTTATATAAATTTACTAGTATAGTAACTTAGAACTGTATAATTATTTATATAAATTAGATAATATAATAGTACTAAAAAAAGCTTCCTTTATAAGAAAAGGTAAAGAGCGTATAATAAAAACGAATCTAGATTAATTATAAAAGAAATATATTTAAGAATATAATATCTTTATATAAGTACTTAAAGACTAAACTAAGTTATAATACTAGATAGAGGATTTAGATATTTAGAATAACCTATTTATTAAATAATTTAATACGTACGGTAGCTGTATTATTATAAAACTTTATATAAAGTAAAGAAATAGCCAAAGTATAGTTACTTTATATTATAATTTATTTACTAGATAGAACTATTTCTACTTTATATTACTAAGATAAGTATTTTAAAAAGAACTATTAAAAATTTTATAAAATATGGCCGTACGACCTCTAGTAGAGAAATAAGAAAAAATATTAAAAAGTTAAAAACTTTTAAGCAAGATTAAAAAGTTTAATAAGAAGCCTAGTTATTACTATAAAATAACCTATATAGAAGCTATTAAACTTAAACTTTTAAGTTTTTAGCTAATATTTAAATATTTTATATATTTTAGCTATACCTCCTATATAGTAAAAAAACTAACTATTATAATATATATTATATAAGTAATTAATCCCGCTATACTAGTATTAATTAAAGAATTTTAGGCCTATATTATATAAGTATAAATATAAACTATATAAACCTAAATAATCTTAGATTTTATATAGTTTATATACCTTAGTATTACCTCTAGGTATATATAATAATAGATTATAATACTTAATATATCTATTATTATATAATTTTAGAATATTACTATTTCCTCTAAAAACTAGTTATAGAATATTAATAACTAGTTACTTACTAATTTTTTAATTTTTATACGCTGCTTACTTAAATCTAATATTTTAACTTTTACTTATATAGAATATACTACTAGAGAAACTTAATTTATAAAAGATAATTATATTCTAAAAGATATAGAAAAAGGTAAATAATTATATTAATTATATATATAATATTCTAGCTAATAAAGCTCGTATCTTTATTAATCTTTATTAAAGAATTAATATTTAAGAGTTATAGTACGCTGTTATTTTTTTAAATATTTTAAAAAATTACGCGGGCTAGTTCTATTTATATAATATTAGCTTAGAATACTTATAGAAATAGTTATATAATAGGTTAAACTACTATTTTAATATATATAATAATTATAACTAGTATGAGACTAACTAAACTATTATTACATTTATATAATTTAAGTAAAAAAACCCTAATAAAACTTTATACAAAGCCTTACAGGTAATAATTAATAAATTAACTTTAGTATAAAAAGCTTTAGGCTCTTAGTTTAAAAGAGAAGTACTACTTTATATAGTAATTATACAAGTATATAAAAGTTAACTAAAGTTTAAATAAGCTATATTTTTAATAAAATCTACGTATAAATAACTACTAAGTAATTTAAAATTTATACTATAAATTAATATAAATTGCTAATATATATACTATATTTAATTATAGGTATTATATAAGACTTTCTATATAGACTAAAAGTATACTAATAATAAAAATAAATTTTTTTAGTACTAATAATTCTACTTTTATATATAACAACCCTTTCAGAGTTTTAAAAGTATAATTTTAGTAAAAAAAAAAAGTACTTTATTTATTAAAAAAAAAAAATACTAGTTATTAAACTACTCTGTACAAAATAAGACTTAAGTATATCATTAATATATTATAATATATAAAGACTTTTATAAGACAATATCTTTTTAAAGTAATATTATTCTTTATATTTAAGACTTTAAAAGATCTTTATATACTAATAATAAAAAATTGGAAAATAAAATTATATTTAACCTTAGTTTTTAAAATAGGGAAGAAGTAGTTTAATATCTTACTACCGCCTTATTTCTTTATTATATAATAGTAGAAGATATATTCTTTATAAATAAAAAGGAGATATATTTATATATTAATCGAATAAAAAGTGTGGCTGTGGTGGCTCAGGGCGACCCAAAAGGGGGTTCGAAAAAGGAGGAGTATGTGTATACCTTCATATAAAAAGCAGATTACTAAGTAATTTACCCTTAAAGGAAGGTATTATATATAGTACTAAAGTAAACTTTAGAATATAAGTATAACTAAATTTTTAATAATTTGTAAGGGCTAGCTTAAAATATATATCCGTAAGAACCCTAATATAAAAATTAATTAGACTTTAAAAGGAACTGCTATTAGCTTTAAAAGTAATATACTAATATATACTTTTAGTACTATATAAATTAAAAACCTAATTAGTATTATAATTTACTATATTTTAGATATTTTTATACTTTTTTTATTATCTTTAGTAGATATTAACTATATAGGAGTATATTTTAATAATATATTAAACGTTATTATATATAAAAATAGTATAATAGTTTTAGTTATATATAAATAAAAATATTTAGTTTTTAATATACGCTATGTTAAAGCTGTTTTAATTTTTATTAAAAAAAATTTTATAAATTTTATAGACGCTTTAGATACTCTTATATAAAATAACGTTATAAGCTATATTATAATATAGGCTATAAGATTAACTCTATTATACTAGAGTAGATTTAAAAGTTATATTATTACTATTTAATATATATAGTAGCTCCGTATAGATTTAAGTTCTCTATTAAAAATTATACTTATTTTAACTATAAAATTATTATTAATATTATATGAATTAGTAACCGTAATATCTTTTATATTATTAACTTAAAAATATTATTTTAGGTTGCTACCTTTTATAATTTAATATTTATATAAAAGGTATAGACAGCTCTTATATAATACTAAATTAATATTTACTAAAATTTTTAAAATTTTATAATATATAATTTAGGCACTAACTTTATTTTAAAAAAGTTTAAGAATAGCGTATAAATTATAGGAGTAGAGTATTACTAAATACTAATAAAAATTTACTAAATAGTTAGTAAAATCAACAAAGTATATAGCCTATTACGGTAAGTTTTTAATATTTTAAAAAATAAAATAATATATTATATAAGTAATAAAGATATTTTTTAAATAGTTATAAAAGTACTAAATAATACTATAGGCCTAAATAGTCTTATACTAATACTTTTTATTTTTAGCGTTATCTAATAATTAATATAATATCTCTACTATTACTAAATATTATTATACGGGCTAATACTATTTATAAAATTTTAAAAGCTCTATAAGCTAATTATATAAAACTTATACTAAGTTATATAATTAATATACGTAAGAGACTAGATCTGCAAAAGACTTTATCCCTTTTTATTTAATTAGAGATTCTAATTTAAAAAAAAAGAATAAATAGGTCTATATATATTATAATTAATTAATAAACTAAATATTACTATAAATTTAAAAAATAGCCTACTAATTATAAAAAAAATATATATAAAACTATACTACTATAAATTTTCTTTATATAATAACTCTCTAGCTATAAAAGAGAAGAATATAATTGTATAACTAAACCTAAGAAGCTAAAAAAATAAAATTATCTAAGCAAGAACTATATAGTAAAAGCCTTCATATTTTAAAAAAAAAGTTTAATTTTATATTAGTAATAATGCTGTGCTAAGATAATATTATTATAATACTTAGAGTCTTATTCAAGGAAACTAATTATATAAAAATTAATGCCCTTATTATAAGTAGTATTTTTAAGCCTATTATATATAATTCTACTGTTTATATAAACTATATATTTAATTTTAGAATAGTATAAAAAGTTAAAAATAAAAATATAGTTCTATATAAAAAAATTTATTATATATTTACTAGCTACTCTAATAATAATAAATAGTTTATTTTCATATAGTTACTAACTATTTAGAAAATAAATTAAAGACTTATTTTAACTTTAGACGTAATACTTTTTAAATTATATAATATAAAGTATAAATTATACGATATTACTTAGACTTATATATAATTTAAAGACTTACTACTCTATATACTATATATAAAACCCCTAAAAGAGATAGACTATTTTTTTCTTTTTAGTATAATCTTTTAAGTTATACGCCTTCTATATAGTATAGCTAAATTAGGTTTATACTAGTTTAAAATATACTATAACTACTATACTAAAAGGCTAAAAATATTCTCCTTTACGTATAATCTATACCTACTTATAATAAAAGAAAAAATAGAGACTTTTAGTCTAAAAGGTATTTAGACACATAATACTTTAAATATTTTTTTATTTACTTTCTCTAATAGAGAAAAAGATAAATTATAAGCTATAAAATTTTACATAAAAAATAAGTTATTTTTTTTTACATATAAATATTTAGAGCTTAATAGAGTAAAGATTACTTTAAAAAAAATAAAATAATTACTATAATTTAAAAAGGATAGAGTAAAGGCCTTTATATAATACATTTAACTAATTTAAAAACTTAATAGTAGTATATTAAGTAGCGTATATAAAATATATATATTATTTTTATTAATTAACTAAAAGCTATATTTAACTACTTTATAGTTATATAAATAGGAAAGTCTACTATATTAGAAGTAAAAGTACTAAATAAAAAAATTAAGTAACAGATTAAGAACGTAGAAAAAAAAGTCTTATATGTTTTATTAGACTTTTAATATATAAAACTTTTTATTTTTATAAAAAATGTTTTTATAAATAACTAAGATTTTAGTTTATAGCTTAGATATTTTATTATTTTTAGAGTTAAAAATCTTATAAATACTAAGTTTACTATAAAGAGTAATATTATTTATTAAAACTTAACTAAATATAAATAAATTACGTAAAGTATTCTTACTAGTAAATTATATAAAATAGTTATAGGCTTTAATATAGCTATTACTTTTAGTACTACTATTAATAAAATTTTTTATATAATTAACCTTCTACTAGTCTCTATAGTAGTTTATATAAATTTAAAATTTTTATATAATTATTTTATTAAGCTTAGTACCATAAATAAAAAAAGGCTTATAATAAATATTATATGTTTTTACTAATTATATAAGAATCGCGAGATTTTTAAAGTATAATAAATAATAAAAAAGAAAAATTCTACAAATACTTTTATAAAGGGTAAACTAAATAGTTTTCTTATATAATTAGTATTTTTTCATACCCTTTTTTATTATATTAAAATTTTAGTTAATAGGCTAAAGCCTATATAAAAGGCCTAATAAAGTATTTTATATATTTTTTATATTTTAAATTAAATATTCCCTATTATATATATTACTTTTTAGTATATTTTTATTATATATTATATTCTTTTACTTTATTAGGTTAAAGTTAAAAAGGAGAACTTTTAAGATATTATATTTAAAAAAAACCCTCTACTTTTTTTATATATCCCTAATCCTCCTCTATATTAATAAAGGAAAAATAAAGGAAAAAATAAATAAAACGCTCTTATATTTTATATATAATATTTATACTAAATTTTATATAATTACTATATATAAATGCTATATATATTACTTTAAAATATTACTAGAGTATAATACTCTATAAAGGGTAAAAGTTTAATATTACTACTATATCTTTATACGTACGGCTGCGGCTCTAATATTTTATATAACTATATAAGGAGTATACGAAAGTAGCCCTTACAGTAAATAATTTTTATAATAAAAAAAGTTAAATTAGTATTATTAGGTAGGATAATATTAATATTATATAAAGGTAACTAGTACACTATATACTTATTATTCTATAAGATATTACTATACGGAAAGAATTATATAGATATATATATATATATATTAATATAAAGAGCTAATAAGAATACTCTATTAGTAGTAGTTTTAGTAGAAATAATAATCTAGATTTAACTACTAGATATAAAAGCCTATATAATAGTAAAACTAAAAATAATTATAATCTACTACTCTTACTACTACTATTAACTATATAAAATAAGAGCTATATTAGAAGTTTTATTAGAGGTTAACTTTATATATAAGAAGATAGCTAGAAAGTGAAAAAAGAAAAAAATAGTATCTAAAATTACCTATAAAGATAATAATAAATAAAAAATATAAAAAAAAATATTATAAAAAGAAAAAAACTTTTTTTTATATACTATTATTTTATATAGCTTTAGACCGTCCCTTTTTAACTATTATATAATAACTCCTTACTTTTATTTATTATAATTTTATTTCTTACTTTTATATAACGTATAAAATTATTAACTTTTTACTTTAGTTTGCTGTAATTTTAATTAATAAGTAGTAAAATACTATACTATTTTACTTTTTATTATTATATAACGTGCGAACAACAGACTATAATTTAGTTATATAAAAATATATTAAAATAGAGGGATACTTATACGGAAAAAAGAAATACTTATTTATATATAGAAACAAATATAAGAGGATAAAGTATTTATATAGTATTACTCTAAAAAAAAGAGTTACTAGTATATATAGAACAGTTAATCTAAATAAATTTACTAGTAATATAAAGCGTATAGATTATATAGCTATAATTATATAATAATATAATCTACACTAGTAAGTAAAACCTTTATTTAGCTATTATATAAATAGTGGAGAGGAAAAAGAAGGCATAACTATTTACTATTTATTATTTTATACTATTTCCTATTTACTATAATATTACAGAGGACTATTACTTCGTATAAGTAGAATATAGTTATCCTAATAGTAGTAAAATATATAATTATTTATATAGTAAATTATAGAACTACTATTATTATAACCTAATTATTAAAATTATAAGTATAATAAATAAGTATAGTTTCTTTTATTTGCTACTTATACCTCTAAAAGAGTCTTTTATACTAAATTATAACGTCTTTATAATTTTATTGTGCTACTTATTTACTAGTTATATCTTTATTATCTATTAATTTCTTTTAGTTATCTATTAATTATATACTGGATATTTTAGCTTCCTATTATTATTTATCATTAATTAATTATTTATTTATTATAACCCAGGCTATAGTTATTTATATATTATAAGCCTTTAGGAAGAATATACTTAATTATTAAAATATTTATAGATAAAGCTAGTAGTATTATATAAAATAATCTTAATAGCCTATAATATTAAATTAAAATTACTTATTAGGATTATTAAAATCTTTCTATTTAATAAGAAATTTTAGTAGGTCTTTATAGCTAGTATTTAAATTTATTATATATTTATTAATTTTATAGTTTAGTATTACTTTAATATTATAAACTAGTAATTGTTTTTTTATAATAATTAGATTTTATAGCTTTTACTACTATTTAAGGAGTAGTATTATATTTTATAAATAAATTAACTATTAGTAAAACTATAGATAAATATTTTAAAGTATAGCGTAACTAATAAAATTAAGTTTAAAAATTTAGAGTTTACTATAATAAGTATCTAGTTATTTATTATAAATATCTATAACTTTAAATAGTATAAAATTTTTATATTTTTTATTTTTTTTACAGTAACGCGTATAGATATTATATATATTTAATATAATTTAATTACCTACGTAGATTTCTAGGGTCGGTAGTTATTAGTTATTAGTATATTTTTTTATTTTTACCTATATCTACGTTAGTGCTAGACGTAGTTATTATTTTATATAGTTTATATATATAAAGAGTCTATTTATAGCTAATACGTTACGTATTACCTTTTATTTTTTTAGTAGTACACCGAGAGGTTTAGTGTCTATACGTAGTAAGTATTTCTTTATAGCTTTAAATATTATTATATTTATTAATATATATATATATTTGTATACTAATCGAATAAATAGTGTAGCTGTGGTGGCTGTGTAGGCGACCAAAAGGGGTTTCAAAAAAGGAGGAGTATATGCATGCCTTTATACTTAATGTGTGGAAAAATTCAGGTAAGGCTAGGTTAAAAAAGGTATATTTATTAATATAATACTACTATTTATTTTAAATTTTATAATAGGTAATAACTCTATCTAGTTATTTTATTTATAAATAATAAAGCAACGTAAATAATCTTTTAACGGTTAATTAGTAATATTTATTTATATATTTATTTTTAGGTAAAAGACTGTAGATAGTATTAGCGTTATAATAACTTTTTTATATAGTTATTTTTAAAGCTAAAATGTAAATTACGTACTGTAATTAGTTATAAACTCTAATAGGTATTTCTTCTTATACTAAAGATACTTAATAAAAGCCTAAATATAAATTTGAGTATTAAAAGACATTAAAGGTATAAATCGTTTTTTTAAATAATTAATTAACTAAAATTATAAAATATCTGTAATTATAGTTATTATTATAGCTTTTAAGTAATAATATAATAAAGTTAATAAATATATATATCTAATATATATTTAGTATAAATAGAGCGTATAATAAACCGTATTTACTTTTACGTTTTAATTTTATTCTAGTATAAGTAAAATAGTTATATATATATTACGTAATACTATTTATATAGTATGGCTAATAATAGTATTATAATAATTACGCGTATATTTTATACTTACTATTATATCTAGCGGCGTAGTTATTGTAATATAGTTATATAATATATATATAAAGCTTTTTATTATATAAAATAAAGATCTTATTATTAACGTATAATAAGTTATTACTAAAATAGTATTTTATAACTTAAAGTCAGCTTTTAATTATTGCGTACACGGTTTAGTACTTAATAGAGTTCCCTTACTACGTTTATACTCATGGATCGAGGTCTAGGCGTACTTTTACTTTTCGATTTTATAACTTAATATAGATACCTTATTTATAATAAAGTTAATAAGGTATATAGCGCGCACTGCTCTCTATAGTATTAACTATAGTTTTAACTAACTACTTTAAATAGCCTTAATTAGTCTATATTATTAGCGTGTTTACGACTATTATAAAGTTTTAAAGTAGTATTCTTATTTTAACTATTAAAAATTAATAACTTTTTACAAATATTATAAACCTGTTAAAATAAGTTTATAATATCTAATTCTATTATATCTATAAAAATATTAGCTAAGTATATAGCGTACGCAGCGTACGTAGTATATATAAGTAGTTTAAATTATTTAAATAGTAATATTACGTACTATTAGTGCTATATTTAATTATTATATATATTTATAGGAACGTTTCTAATTCATTATATTAACGCGTTAGGCTTTATACCTTTCTTACTAGGCCTATATTTAATTATAAAGTTAAATTCTAATAAGAACTTAGCCTATTAAACTTATTAATAATTTAACTATTTTATTATTATAAAATATTCTAAAGTTTTATAATTAAAAAATATTTTTACGGGGTTAACTATACTAGTAAGCTTAGGTTTCTGTTTTTTAAAAGCTTAAATAATTACTATAAGCTCTTTATTATAAATAGGATAGTTATACTTTATAAATTTTATTTTTATTAAAAAGAAGGTAATAGACTATAAAATATTATTTAGATTTTATAATATTATACCTCCCGGAGCGCTAAGACCCTTAGTATAAAGTTTTTTACTACTATTATTATTATCTTTCTCTAATACTTAATAATTTAATAATAATAACCTTTTTACTAACTCTCCCTCTATAAGGACAATTTTAATTCCTAGTAAAGTACTAATTAATTAAAGCTTTTTTAGGCGCTTTTACTAGTTATAATCTAAAAAATTATATATTTTAAAATATTACTACTATTACTATTGCCGCCTACTATAAGTATTTATGCTTAGTAACCATTTTACGCTTTTATTTTTATTTAGTTCCTCTTTCTACGTATATATAAATATATATTTTATATTTACTTTAATTATAGTTTAAAATTATAAATTTTATTTCTATAGTATGCTGAGAGCTTTTTTATACTTTTAGTAATAATTACTAAACGCTTTTAAGGTAATCTATTAATAGTATTATATAAAGTAGTAAGAGCGTTTACCTATTATATATACTACTACTAGACGGCTAAATTACTATATACTAGGGTAATAATACTAAGCTTAAATATAGCAAGAACTACTATATCTATTTAAAAAAAGTATATACGCTATCTAGACTAGACGAAGTCGCTTTTATATAATTTTTTTAATTTTCTTAATTTTTAATTTAGTAATCTATAAAATGTAAAAGTATAAATATTTATTTATAGCTATATAGAGGTCGTATAAAGAATTTATTTATATTTTATTTTTTAATACCTTATCGGTCTTAATAGTAAAACGTAAGTATTACTTAAACTTATTAGATATAGTAATTAGGCGACTTTAATAATAAAAAAAGATTATATAGTAATTATATAGATTCTATAGTCTACTATTTATATTATATATATAGCCCTTAAGGCAATCACGTTATATTACGCTAAGTATTTTAGTATATACTAATATAGGCAATTAGTTTAATACTAACTACTAGCCTACTAATATACTTATTATTTAATTAAGGAACTGTTTAAGTTTATATTATTTTTAGTTAATTTTAATAAGTTTAGCTTTTAATTATTGCGTATGTAGTTTAGTACCTAATAGAGTTCCCTAACTATATTTATACCCCTAGATTATCGTCTAGGCGTACTTATTACTTTTTAATAAAATATTATCCTTATATTAAAAAATTATAGCGGTAATAATATTATTAAATATATTAATTCTTATAATTATGTATATATTAAGATTAAAGTAAAAAAGTATAAAGGCGTTAATAGAGGCGCGTTTAAGGTATTTAAAAGTCTTTTTAGTAGTAGGTATTAATATAATTTTTCTTATAGTACCGCGTATTAGCTTAATTAGTAGTTATATAACTTAAGTAAAGTAGTATATAAATTATTAACAAAAATTTATAAAACTAATAAACGCCTATATATTTTTAATAGTTTTAGGACGTTACTACTCTAGAATAGTTTTAACTTTAGCTAGGTTTATTTCTAGTCTATCTATAAATAGTATTATACTAAGGTAACTAACACGTTAAACTAAAAACTTATATTTATTAATATTAAGGTATAGTCCTACTTTATAAAGCTTCTATAATACTTTAAAATAATACTATTTATAATTCTAGTTATTCTTATTAAATATAATAATATTATTAAAATAAATTAAACAAAAGTTATATAAATACTTATATATTAATTAATTAATATATTATTAAAAGGTATCTAGGACGTTATATAGCCTAAAAGGTATAGTTATATATTTAAATAAACTAAATTGTATAAAAAAAGTAGTTTTATATTTATTAGCATTTTTAATTCGAATCTTATTATATACTACACTAATATTAAGCTTAAAGAACACTCGCACCTTATTTATATAAATAAATATTTTTTTTAATATTAGTAGAGCGTTACAATTATTAATTATAATTTTATTAAAATAGTAATAATTAATATATATATATATACCTCCTCCGGGCTTATTAATAACTAATAGTAGAGTAGTAAATAAAAAATTACTTTTATAAATATATTTTTTTACTATTTTAGTCTATATATAGACCTTAATTACTTAAGTCTTTATACGCGACGCTTTAAAATAGTGTTATATAATTAGCTAACTACCTTCTTTTAAATATATTTTATAGTTAATGCCTAGTTAATATAAAAGTAGATTAGCTGCTTTTGTAGAGTCCTATAAATTAGTAATATAGTAGAATTACTTTAGTAATTTTTATTTAATGTTATTAATTATAGAGTATAGTTAATTAAGTTTTAAATAAAACTTATTAAAATTAGCTTACGTAGTTAGAGCAGCAACCTATTTAGTTTTTATAAAAGTTATATAAATATATTAAGCGTTATTTATATTATTACTTATTTTATAATATATTAAATGTTTTAGTATTATCTAAATAATAAAGTCTAAGTCGTAATAAACTATTTTTATAATAGTTTTAACTAAAATAATTACTATATTAATACCGTTTTTATTTTTTAATTTAATTATTTTAACGTAACTGTTACTGTACTAATTACAGGGGGGCGACATTAGAAAAACCTGAATTAAAAAAGTTACCTTTTTTAAAATAATATAACTTGTTAGTTATAAGGCCTAAAAATACGAAAAAACACGATATTAAAGGGAAAGACTAGTTTATACTATTTACCTACTTAGGCGCTGCTTACTAAGGAGTTTAGGGGAAAAAAATTAGTAAATATAAAAAGTTTTTAGAGTTATATTTTAGACTATAATAACTTTTTATTTAAGTTGTAAAATTTAGTTATTTTTATATATATTATAATAGTACTTATACTATATAAGTATATAAAATATATTTATATATTTATATATTATTTATATAATTATATATAAAAGTCACTTTTTTACATTTTTAATAATAAACTAGTAAATAATAAATTACTAGTACTTAGTATAATAGCCTTTAGCTTCTATAACTGCCTTATAACGGTTAGGGAGTAATAAAATATAATTATTAATAGCTTTTTAGAGTATTTTATTTTACTCCTCTATAGTAGCTTTTTTAAAGGCCTTTATACTATTTAAACTATTTTTTACACCTAAATTAGCCGTTTTTTTTAATTAGCCCTAATTTTAATAAACTCTATATATTTTCTATAGGGGCTAAATCAGGACTATAGGCTAGGTAAAAAAATTATTTAATTTTGTTATTTTTAAACTAAGTTAAAACGTCCCTAGTTTTATAAATAGAGACGTTATCTTGTTAAAATTACTAATCTAAATTAATATTAATATAAAGTTTATAATTATAATATAATATAATAATATATATATATATATATATTATTATATTATTAAAAATAGGGGTAAAAAAGTATTATAAAACTTACCCCTTTTTATATAGAGTTTAACCTTAAGTATAAGGACTTTGTTTATATAGTCCTTACTAATATAAAAAGTAGAAAAATTAGGTATTTTAATAAATACTAAATTACTTTTACCCTTTATCTAAATTATACCTTAAACTTGTAGGGTAAGGTCTTAAGCTATAAAATAATTAATATAAATAATATTAAAAAACTAAAACAATAGCTTAAAAGTAGATAAAAAGTTATATTATTTAATATTTTAAAAAGTTAAAATAACTTACTTTATAATTAGCTAACAGCCAGCTCTCTTCTAACTTTATTATTACTCTTTTTTTATAGTATTTTTTTTTAGCTTTATCCCTTTGTATTACTAACTTATTAGAAAATATAATTTTTTTTAAATTTATCTTTTTTATATTTTTTAATTGTTTTTTTAGCGTATTTTAATGTTTTTTTAGTATTTTCTTTATTTATAAATAGTTTTTTTTTACTTATATTAATTATATAACCCTTCTCTTTTAAAACTCTTTATAGTTATCTAGGGATAATCTCTAGATTATTTTCTAATAGTATTCTTTTATTTTTTTTTTTAGGACTTCTAGTTAAGTTTCTATTAAGAACTCTTTTATTATTTTTAGTTAACTGTTTTATACCCTCTGTATAAACTTTTTTTATATTATAATTCTTTTCTTTATTTTTATTTTTATTTTTAATACGTTGTATAGCCTGATATATAGTACTAAGAGACTTTTTTAAAGTAGTAGTAATTAAAGCAGGAAAGTTATTTGCTTTTAAAAGTAAATTAATATTATATTTAAGTTTTAAGAATTTTGGCTCTATTTTAAAAAAAATAGTAGTTTAAGTTTATAAAAGTTAAAAGATATTATAATATATTATAATATTAATAATATATTACGTGACTAGTGATTATATAAGCCTTAGTAATATTTTTATAATTAATATAATTTTATTATTAGATTACTAATATACTTCGAAAATCTAGTTACGTGACCTACGCTAGTCCTAAAATAGTATAGTTAAAATTTTAGTTAAATATATTTACTAACTAAAAAGTTGTAGGGACCTAAAAAAAAGGCTAAAAAAAGTTTTATATTTAGGTAATTATAGTTTCTTACGTGCACATACTAAGCAGTCACTAAAATTTTTATAAAATTCTCCTTAACTTTCTCTTTAAATCGGTATAAGTCACGTATTTTTAAGCTTAGTAATTAATTTTATATTAATTTTTAAAAAGATAACTTTTTTGGATTTAGGTTTTCCCAATATTGCCCCCCTGTATATGTTACTTTAATTGGTAGGAACTAGTATAGATAGTTACTATAGTAATAGTTTAACTTAAATACTATTATTCTTTTATTTTACTTATACAAAGGGTTATAAGCCTTAAGATATAATTATTTAACTATTACGTTATTACTAATAATATTTATAACTTAATACTAATTTTTACTAATATATCCTCTAATTAATTTACGTACCTTAGCTATATATATTATTTTACCTATAATATTATTATTTGTAATCTTTAAGATAATACGGCTTTATAATACAACTATCTAAAGCTTATAAATATATATAAAATTAGTACTAATAACCTATCCAGTATAGCTACTATCTAAGAGAATATATATAGTAACTAATATCCTATTAGGTGTATTAACTTATATCTTTAGATTTATCTAAGCGTTATAGGGTACCTTATCTTGTACATTTTTATTATAATTAAATAGATAATTTATTATATCGTATACCGTAATAGTAAGAAGTTATTTCTATAAGCTATAAACTATATATTTATATATTTATATATTAATCGAACAAATAGTGTGGCTGTGGTAGCTCGGGACAACTAAAAGGGGTTTTAAAAAAGGAGGAGTATATGTATGCCTTTATACTTAATTTATCGAAAAATTTATAAACTATATAGTAAATATTCCTTAATAAAATAAAAAATAATTATTAACTTAATTAGCTTACTAGCACACGTTACTCTATTATAAAGTAATACTTAAGGATATTAAAAATTTTTTTTATACATAGATATAGGTTTTTAAAAATAATTACTTTTAAAAACTATACTTTTTTTTAATATCTAATATTATATTTATTATTATAGGTGTTATTAGTATTAGCATTTTAAGTATTTATTATTTAAAACTATTTAGTTAGTACTAGGGCCATAAAGTCCTTGTTATAAGAGGTAAGCTAATTTTAGTTAAGTATATAGTTAGGTCTTAGATAATAAATATATACTTTTTTAGCTTAAACTATATAAAAAATTTTTTAATAGATAATAATATAGATTAAAAGTAGGGTTACATTTATTATTAAAATTAGGTCTTTTACTAATAGAAGCACCGGCCTATAAATATTGTTTATTATTTTTATTATTTTTACTCTTCTTTTTTTTAGGCTTCCTATAGATAATATTCTGAAAAGTTTAATATTAGAAAAGCTCTTAAATAAATTATATTTATATTTTATTAGCCGGGGCTACACATAACACAGTGGCTTTTAAATATAAATTAAAATTAGTTACGGTTTTATATTTTATTAAAGCGAGTTCTGGATATATACGCGTTACTTTATTTTTAAAATAAACTAATTATTTATTAAAAGGTTTATTATTACGTTCCTATAGGTAACTAAAATTAAAGTCTATAAATTTAGTAAGTTACTAATTAATTAAACTATATATTTTTTATAAGTTATTACATAATTCTTATATACTCTAATATAGAATATTTAATATTATAATAGCGTAGTTATAGATATAGATAAGTATATAATTTTTATATACTTTATAAAAATCTTTAATTTTAGACTACTTATTAGAAAAGAGCTTATATAATTACTAAAATTTTATGTTTATATTTTTAATTTATATATTTATATTCTTATCAGCAACGCTACTAAACTTATTAATATTCTTTTATCTATTATTTAAACGACGCTTCTTTTTAAAAATAGTAGTATTAACTACTAACGCTAGTATACTACTACGGTACGATTAATTTTTATTAAATAATATTAACTTTATATAATTATAATAAAAAAAACTATTAACACTACTAGAACTGTTACTACTATTATTATTAAATAGATCTAAGAACGTAAAATCTTATAATAACTTATATAGTAGTATTTTCTACTTTTTATTTTTATTAATTTTTTTATACTTTTAATTTTTTTTAAAGAATTTATTATTAACTATAATACTATAACAAGCTTTTACTAATATATTTAAATAATTTAGTTTATCTTATAGTTTACACGATTTTTAAATTACTATAGTAAAGTATTACTTATATTTATTATTATATTAAATTACCTTACTACAAATTTTATTAATAGCTAGTTAGCACTATTATTTAATATTTAACTCTGTTTATAAAATATACGTATTATCTCTTACGCTATTATATTTTTAATAAATATAAGTAACTAACTAAAAGGTATTATTAAGATTTTGTTTTTATTACTAAATTTATAGTTTTAGTAACGCTATATTTATTTTAGTAGTATAATATAGTTTTTATATTTTTCTTTATAACTATTTTATGAGTTTAATTATTTATTTAGCTGCGTTTATATTACTACGTAATATACTTTAATAGTAAATATATTATAAAATTATAATAAACTAATTTTTTAAATATTTTATAATACTCACTTAAAAGTTATTAGTAGAAGAAATATTAGTAATAATATACTAATTTATAAATTATGTGTTAGGTAGGGTACGCACTAGAATAAAATATTTATATTTAAAAATTTTTTAGAGTACTTTTTATTAGTAATAATAACTATATTAATAATAAGACGTTAGCTATTATAGTTATAGTTAATTTAATAAATATTTTATAGTTAACTATAAAACTATATAATAATTATTAATTTATTATAGACGAACCGGTAATAGATATTATATTAAAATTATTATTATTATTATTACTAATATTTAGTAAAATAGAGTAGGAGACGCTAAAACTACTCTTATAGTTATTATTTTTTAAAAGTCTTTTACTAGTATTTACTATTACATCCCTTTTAACTTTTTTAGCTAGAGGGCTGTTTATAAATTATTTACTAAGGTTATAAATAATATTTAACAATTTAGTAATTATACTATTATAGGGCTTACTAATATTAAGCTTAAAAGTAATTTTTTTTACTATACTAGACGATTGTGGTAGTAATAGTAAAAATAACTTTTTTAATTAATTATATAATATATTATTAGCTAACGTATACTAGATTAATATTTAGGTGTTATACTTTTTAGTAACGCTATTACTAGCTAGTTTTCAGGCGACGCTATTATTAGCTAATTTTTAGATAGTACTGTTACTAGTCTATTTAAGTACGATTTTTATATAAAGTTTTATTATTTTATTTATAGTAATAGGCGTTTTATATAATATATAGAATTAGTCTACTATAGCTATATAATTAGTAGGGTATAGATTTTTAGAATTTAGTACTTACGTAGTATATTATATAAAGTATTATTTTATAAGCGCTTTATTTATAGGCGTATAGAAATACGTAGGTTATATTATAAAAATTTAATTATATATATTAAATATTAATATTTAATAAGAATCTATATATAGAGAGCTAACTAAGTATTTTAGAATAAAGTAAAAATATATACTAAAATACTAGCGTAGGCTAGCGTAGACGTATTTATCTAAGCGCTTATACTTACGTAAGGGCGCGTTTACCTATAATACCTATACGCCCTAGTAGGCCGCCCTAAAGTTTATAATACTTAGGCTTTTTTTTTATTTTAAATTTTATAAGCGTACTAATAAATTTATTTTATTTTATTAATTTACTTTCTAAATTATTCTATTACCTCTAGCTTCTTTAATAATACTAGATTTTCTAGTCTTTTTTTATTAACTACCCGCTTTTATAGAGGCTTTATTTTATTAGTTTAGAATTTATATACAATTATATATATAACGATAAAAGATAGTAGTATATTAAAAAGGGCTTAAAAGTAATTAAGGATAATATACGTAAAAAAACTATTTTTTACTAAAAAGTTACGTACGCGTAAGTTAGCGTAAATTTTATTAATAAGCTATATATAGATAGAAGAATTATATTTTAGTTAACTTTAACCTTTATTATAGCTTAGAGTATTACTACTACTAAAAGTTGTTAGTATAATAAGTAATAATTTAGCTAAAATTAGTATAGTAATAAATATTTTAAAATAAAAACTATAGAGATTATAATATAGTAAAACATAACTTAAAAAAATCGAAGTTAAAAATATAGTATAAAGTATAGGTCGAATAACTAAGCTTACTAGCTTAAAAACTAAATATTTAATTATATAGATTCTAAGTAATAGTTTAATAACCCTTTTTAGTTTTAAAGTTTATATATCTAGTAACACCCTACGCTAACCGCGTTATATATAATTATAAGTAGTATTTACTAATAACTTTAAGAATAATTTTAAGCAGCCGGTAATTTATAGATATATAATTAAAATATAAGTAGAATATTACTATATTTAGTAAAGTATTTTATCCTTACTAAAAGAAAGAAGTATAACTTTTAAGAGTTTAAAATTTATACTACTTATATATAGCTTTATTAGTATTATATTAAGGTATTTAGTATTTATTAAGTTTTTATTATTATATTATACCGCGGCTTTATAAAGCTCGCGAAGTACGTTAATTAATAAAAAAAAGAAAACTATTATCTTTCCTATTTTAAACGCGCTATATATAGTTCTAATTATTATAATTTTATTTTTAATAAAGTATTACTATGTTATAGTTATTACTTTACTATTATTACTACTATTACCTAATAAGTTATTAGCTTAAGTTATTACTCTACTAGCGATAAAATTTAAAAAAATTTATATTTAATAGCCCTAAGTTATAGCACTTTTGTTTTTATTTACTTATATTAAGTAATAACGTAGTGTAAAAAGTTAATATAGCTTCTATAAATAAATTTAAAAAAATAAAGGCGAAAGTAATATAAGGGGGTAAAATATTAAAAGGTTAATCTAAAATGTTATCTTTTTTAAACATATATATAAAATTATATAATAATTTTATAAACACCTGAATAATCCCGTGTTAAAGAGATAATTAAGGAGATTTTATTTACGATTTTAATAACTACTTACTAAATATAAGTACATAACTAAAATTACCTAAATATACTATTTTTTTTATTTATATTTTAGATTCCTATAACTTTTTAGTTAGTAAATATATTTAACTAAAATTTTAACTATAATATTTTAGGCCTAGTATATGTTACGTGACTAGTTTTTTTAAAGTATATTAGTAATCTAATAATAAAATTAGATTAATTATAAAAATTTTACTTCCTTTTTTAGGGTTATTAATATAATATTACGCGACTTTAGGCTAGCTATTTAAACTTTTACTATATTACGTAATTAACTAACTCTTAATAAGCTTCTTACGTAATAACTATAATAACTTTTTTACTAGCGCTAATAATCTATAATCTTTTTAATAGTAATTAAAATATTAAAATAACGCTGTACTTTCTATATAGCACCTTAGTCTTTTTAAGATAACTATTAACTTTCCTAATAGTCTTATATAACTATTTTATAGTACTATAGTGTACCCTTCTATTATTACTACCTATCTTAAAGCTTTACTTTTACGTATATATATATCCCCGCCTCTAGATAATCTTAACTATTTTAATAAGTTTCTTTTACTAGAGCTTTACTTCCTTTACTACTCTAATAAAGTTTTTTTATTATTATTAAAGTATTACTATTACTGCTACTACCGCTACCGTTTTCTATTTTAGATAAAAAAGTATAACTCTTTTTTTACTATTCTTTTACAAATTTTACTATATTTTTATATAAGTAAAATTAAACTTTATAGTTTTTATAGATATTATTAAAATTAAGAATAGTATTTTATTTAAGCAAACAGACACGCGTTAAAATTAAATTAAAATTAAAAATATTAACGAAAGAATTTAGTTTATTAAATAGACTAGCTAGTTATACTATATAAAGGTAAAAGTTAAGGTAGTTTTTAATATAATCTAACTAGTTATTACTATTAGTAAAAGCGTATACCGTATACTACAGGTTATCTAGCTTAATAGTTAAACACTAAAATACCGACGTAGTAGATATAATAATAATAATAAAAAATTTCTAGACTTTAAGTATATAGTATTTATAGAAAGAAGAAAAAGTTATTATATTTATTATTTTAAATACGCTGTGTACGGTTCCTATAATTTTATTTATAATAAATTATTACTATTTTATAGTTATTACCCCGCCGTTCTTACTGCTATAGCCTAATAAGTTATCTATTAAGTTATTACTCTACTAGCTATAATAGAATTCTAAAAATTCTATATTTAATAGACTTTAGTTATAGCGCCTCTGTTCTACCTATTTATATTAAGTAAGAATATAGCGTATACTAAGTCGATACCGCTCCTATAGATAAACGTAAAGAAAGAAATATAAATTTTACTAAGGCTCATATAAAAACTGCTTACGTAATATATTATTAATGTTTTAGTATATTATAATATCTTTTAACTTTTAGAAACTTAAACTCCTATTTCTTTAAAATAGAGCTAAATCTCTTAAAACTTAAATATTAAGTTTAACTTCTTATAAAAGTATATAATTTATGTAGTGTAATTGCTACTATATTAAAAAAGTCTACTACTAGTATTTATTATGCTATATAACGTATTAAAAATAAATAAAAAATATTTATAATATAAAAAAGATTAAAAAAGACAGAGTTTTAAAGTTAACTCTAAGAGATAAAAAAGTTATTAATAGAGACTTAACTAGAAGTTTTAACAAAGAAAATAAAAGATTATTAGTAGAAAATAGGCTAAATATTATAAAAAATACTTTATAAATTTTTTTAAAGCAAGAAGACTACTCTATTAATATAACTAAAAAGAAACTAATAATTTATAAAGAAAACGCTAAAAAAAGATTAAAATACACTAAAGAAAATATTAAAAATCTTAAAAATATAAATTTAAAAAATAATATTGTCTAATAATTTATTATTACAAAAAGGATAACAAAATACATAATATTATAAAAAAAAAGTAATAATAAAGTTAGAAGAGAACTAGCTGTTAGGTAATTATAATGTAAGTTATTTTAACTTTTTAAAATATTAAATTATAAAACTTTTTATATATTTTTAATGTACAGTTTTACTTTTTTAATATTAATTATATTAATTATTATATAGGATAAAATCTTACTCTATATATTTAGGGTGTAATTTGGGTAGGAGGTAAAAGTAATTTAGTATTTATTAACATACTTAATTCTTTTACTTCTTTTACTAGTAAGGATTATATCAATAAAGTCTTTATACCTAAAGTTAAACTAACTATAAAAAGAAATAAGTTTTATAAAGTTTTTGTACCCCTCTTTTTTACTCCTTTTTTATTAATATAATAATATAATAATATATATATTATTATATTATATTATAATTATAAATTTAATATTAATATTAATTTAGGTTAGTAATTTTAATAAGATAACGTTCCTATTTATAAAATAATAGACGTTTTAAACTGGTTTAAAATTAATAAAATAATACTATTTCCATTTCTAGTCTATAGTCCTGATTTAGCCCCTATAAAAAATATATAGAGTTATATAAAATAAGGACTAAATAAATATAAAAAGGCTAATTTAGGGGTAGGATTTAGTTTATAAAGTATAGAGGCCTTTAAAAGAGTTATTATAAAAGAATAGAATAATATACTATAAAAAGTTATTAATAATTATATTTTATCTGTCCATAACCGTTATAAGGCGGTTATAGAAACTAAAGGCTACTATACTAACTATTAGTAATTTATTATTTACTAGATTATTATTAAAAATGTGAAAAAGTTTCTTTTATATGTAATTAGATAATTAATATAAAAATATATAAAAATAGTTAATCTATTAATAAAACTTAGTAACTATTATTATATGTATAACAATAAACTAATTTTACATCTTTAATAAAAAGTTATATTAACTTTAAGTAGGGCTTTAAAAATCTTTTATATTTACTAATTTTTTACTACCTTTAAACCCCTTAGTAAGTAGCCTTATATAGGGTAAATACGGTCTATTTGTCTTTCTCTTTAAAATAGTATTGTTTTTATATTTTTAGGTTTAATAATTATAATATTATATTATTTTAAAAAAATGTACCTTTTTAAATTAACTCTTTTTTATTTTACTCCCCTGGAAAAATAAAAATAGTAGTACTATACTAGTTACATAAAATAGTAAGAGAAAAGCGTATTAATATTAATATAATATTAGAAATATATCGCCCGACTTACGTAGCGTAACTAAATAAAATCTTACTAGGGGTAGTAGCGGTAAAAGTAAAGATGTTTTAAAAAACTTTTATAAAAATACTGTAGTTAACTATATAATACTTATTTTTAGAGTAAAAGATAAATTAATACTATTTATAAGATAAGATAATTAAACTTAAATATATATATAATAGGCGAGTAATTAGGTAACCTAGTTACGTAATTAACCCGTAATTAGAATGGGTATATAAGTCTTATTATTATAATATACCCTTTAGGTAAGCTACGTTTAAGTAATAAGCCTATTTTAAAATTACCTAAAATAAATTTTAGCCTTATAATATCCTACTATAAAAATTACGGCGTGCTTAATTTTTTTTATTTAATTTTTTTTTATAGATTTAAATACTATCTATTTATATAATAAGTTTACGGCTCTAAGTAATTTACATAGCTAATTACTTATAGTAGCTTATTTTATTAGTTTACTTTAAGTAAGACTTATTTTTTATATTATTTTATAATTAGTTATTATTTTTTATTTTAACTAATTGTGCATTTTATATTTAGTAAATAGGTAAAGTTATAAGCATAGTAGATAGATAGTAGATTATTTAAGTAAAAGCGACTCTACTACGCTAGTTAGGTATAATAACTACTTAAATTATTTTTTTCTTTTTCTCTTTAGTTTATAATAATTTTTACTATAGTAGATAATACTACTATTATTATTTTATTTTATATATTTAAGTATTACTAACTAATTATAGAGTACTATTAAACGTTTTAGGATTTACTTTTTTACTTATAATAAATAGTAATATAGCGGTTACGGTTATAGTAGTTATAGTAGTTATAATAATTATAATTATTAATTTATAAAAACTACTTTTTTTTTAATTCTTTTAAATTAGATAATAATAATAATAATTTTTTAGTCTTAAACTATAATAAAAAAGAGTAAGGTAGTAGTAGTTAAATAATTACTAAAAGTAAAAAGAAGCTGCCTCCTAAGTCTAGTAAGTAGTTTATTTTAAATTATAAAATCTATATGCGTAACGCTCTGTTTAGTAATTTAATAAAAGCCTATTTTAAAAATCTTAATTTTATAAATATATACTACTATTATTATATAATTTATATATAGAATCTACTATATATTTTATTAATTATATCTCTATTATATATTACTAATTATTATAGTCTTATTAGTACCTATACTATCTATATAACCTTTATTAAGCTTATAATTAAGTATAATACTATAAACCCTAAAATAAGTAATTATTTTTTAAATTTTAGTTTATAGATTATACTAATATATTATAGTTTAATAATAAAATTATATTTACTTATAAGGCTACTTATAAAATTTTTAAATAGTACTAGGCTTCTTTAGTACTAAATACTAATATAATATTATTAGGTAATTAGAATCTAGTAGGTTTTTTTAATTAAAACTAATATTTAGGTCCTATTTTTAGTAGCTAAAGCTATAATAATTTAGTTTATAAGTATATTTTTAGGCGTATTTTAGCTATTATTAATTTTTATTTAATACTCTACTATCGTCTGTCTAAGCGGTAGATAGTTAATAATATTATTTAAATAATAGGCTAAAATATTAATTTAAAGGAGAATTTTATTAACTATTTTAATAAATCTATTTTAAGACTAAATTAAAAGCGGTTTAATCTATTTTTATAGGGCTATAATATATATATAAAGTTAAAATAGTAGTATTATAAATATAATTATCTACTAAAGTATTAAGAGATAAAACGTAAGTAATACCCCTATAGGTAGGGTTTTTCTCTTTAGACTTTTAGCTGCTTTTATCTATTTTAGACTTTAAGCGGGCATTTCTATTTAAGTAAAACTTAGAGGTATAAGCATAATTAGCTATATAAACTATTTAATAAGGTTTTAGCTATACTATAGTTATAATTATTTACTTTTTTTATAAATAATTTTTTTTATTTTATATTTTTTTTATATAAATTTCTTTTATTTAGAATAGATAAAATTTAATAAACTTTTTTTTCTCTACTTTTTACTTACTTAATTATTAGTAACTATATATTTTATAAATTAAGCAGCTTTTTAAAGCGTATAAATTATTATTACGTAAGCTCCTTTATTATTCTATTAGTAGGTATATCTCTAGTTTATAAATAGATTATCTTAAATAATTCTTTTATATATTCTTAACGTAGTTATATATTTTAGATATTAATATAGTATAATTAAGTTATAATTTTTTATTAGCTCTAACTCTAAGCCTAATTATCTATTAATTATTATAGTAGATTTTTTAAATAAATTTTAAATAAAGCATAATTTCGTAAAAAAAGCGTTTTAAAACTATTACTTTTTTACTTATATATTTTAAAGTAATTAGTTTAGCTTTTATTATTAAAGTAGTAATAGTAGTCTATTTAACTATTTTTTAAAATATTATACTCCTAAATATTATTATAATATAATTATAGAATAATTTTTTTTATTTTAAAATTATTAATAAATAATACGTCTCTATAAATTATAAAATTAGGTTTATTATATTATCTATATTAAAGTACCTGCTAGCGGGTATAATATAAATAAATAATTATTCTATTAATAGTAGTAAAGTGCTATAGACTTAGATTTATTAAAAACTATAATAGTTATAAAATTATAAATATAATATTTAGGTAAAGTATAATTACTATATATAGAACTAATTTTATATATTTTTAATATTACTTAATATTCTGCTTAAAAGCTTTTCTAGTAAACTTAATAAGTTTTTTTAAAAGAAGAGGCGTATTAGAGAAACTACTACTATTATTAAAACTAAATTTCTTTATAATCTTATTAATATATATATTATAGATAAGTATAATTATGTTATTTTTATAGTTACAGATTATCTTAACTCTAAAAAACTATTAAATAGGCTTTTTTACTTTAATTTTATATTTTAAAGTAATTTAGTTTTAGAGCTTTTTTAGTTTTATTTTTTAATTTTTATAATATAGTAGTAGAATATTATCTATATAAAATAGAATAAAGACTGTTTTTTTATAATTAAAAAAAAGATAAGACTCTTTCTTTAATACTATAAGCCTAATAGTATATAGTAAACTTAAAAATTTTTATACTATAAGTAAAATAAGTCGCGTAGGCTATATAATACTTAATTAAGTTTAATATATATATCTTACTTTTTAAATTTATTAAATAATTTATATATTACCAGATTTTCTATTAATATTAAAGTATGAAAAAATATTTTAATAATATTATACTATAGAATTTTTAGATTAAATTCCGCTATAAATACTATTATAATACGGAATAATCTTAATATATATATAATAGTATATATTAATTATATAAAATTAATCTCTTAGAGATTACCTGTTACGATAATATATATTTTATATTTAATAAAATATCTATTTTAATTAAATTTATAGGTCTAGACCTATTTTAATAGTAAAGGTTAGTTATTTACTTTTATTTTCGTAATTTTTTTTTAAATTTCTTTCTTTAGAAGCGTATTAATTTTAATATATAAAACTTATTTAAATCTATTACTAAGAAAATATAAAGCAAGCTGCTTTTATATTATAAATAATAATAAAAAATTATTTTTATATATATGATATACATTACGATAGGTAGAATAATTTAAAAATAATATATTAAATATTCTTTTAAGGATTACAGATATTACTATAGTATTAAAAGTAATATATATTTATAGTTTAGTATATACCTATATAGTGCTAAAAAAAGTATATACATAAAATTAATTTAAAAATTATTATTTTATAAATCCGTAATTACTGTATAAGTATTTATAAAATTTATTTTACCCCTTAGCTAATTATTTATATTATTATTTTTAGGTTTCCTTCTATAGAGGGGTAAATTTATATATTTAATTTTAGGTTTTTACTATTATAGCCTTCTACTTAATATTAGGAATTAAGGTAGCGTAGCAATATAGTATAATATATAAAATAAATTAGATATATATTATCTATAAAAGTAAAGAGATAAATTATTACTAAGCTAAAGCCCTATAGCGTAGACTATATATCCCTTATTACGTAAGTACGCTTTTATTTAAAGTAAAAATACCTAAATTATAATATTATTTTTTTTTTAGAACCGCTCTTAGCCTAAGAGTAAATAATATAAAAACGTATAGCTAAAGTATACCTATTTAGTACCTTTTAGACTATTTTAGTATAATAGTATTAAATATTAAAATTAAATATTCTTTTTAAGGCCTTTTTCTGCAGTTTACTGTTTAGTAGTATTTAATACTATTTATCTTTTATTATTCCTATTAGGTATAGTTAATTACGTAATAAACTAATTAATAATATTATTTTACTTACGCTAGTGTCTTAGCGCCTTTAATTATAAAATTAGGCCTTAGAGACCTTTACTCTTACTCCCTACTTTAACTTTAACCTTTTTTTTTAAAAGTAAGTATTTTATATAAGGTGTAAAGTAGTAGAATTTAGTACTAATTATACTATATAGTTATTTTAAATTATAATTAGTCCTTTTCTATTATATTTTAAGTTATTTTATTAAGTTCTAGTCTATAACGCTATAATACCTCTTAAGTATTATACTCTTAAGAATTTCTATATTAAGTTAACTAAAAAAAATAGATAGAGAACAGAATTACTTTATTTTAGTTATATTAGTATTATAGTAAAGTATAGCGTCCTAAATAATAAGTATTAATACTTAATAAATTTTAATATAAATAAATAGGAATTATCTGTATATAAAGGCTATTAAATAAAGACTTACTTTAACTATTTTAATAAAAACGTTACTTATTATATAGTAAGTACTAGTTTAGTACTACTTAGTACTATATAGTACTAAGTATATTAATTAGCTACTATATAATAAGCTTTAGTATTTAAAGTAACTTAAGACTACTATTAGTAAGACTTTAACTAATAATAAAAATAATTATTTTTATTTAGGCTAAAAGGCGTCTAATAAGCGCCGTACAAGATATAAAACTAATTTTATAAAATATAAGTATTAGGTTATAGACTTATACTACGTTAAATACTTTACAGTTCCTTAAAAAGGCTAATTTTAGTATATAACTAAGCCTACTACCTTTATACTTTTTTATATAGCTAGGGCGCGTAAAAAAATCTAAAAAAATAAAAAAAAACTAATAAAAAAGTAAAGTCTATTTATAAGCGTATCCTAGTAGACTTAAAAGAGTAAATAAATAGTTTATAAGGATTTAAAGTAATTTAGCACTAATTATTATATAGTAGTAATATTAAATTCTTTAATAAGTTCTATACGTATAATAGCGCCCTTTATATTATAAATAAGTATATAGAGTTTAGTATCCTTTTTTATAGTTATAGTTATTTAAACTAGACTTTTAAAAAAAAGTAAAAGCGTACTAAGGCTAAAAATAATTTTTATAACTCCTAGTTAAGTTCTAAAAAGAGTAAAAAGGGCGTAAGTATTCCCTATAGTAGTATAATAGCGTAATTTAAATTAATTTAGTACTTTTTAGTGTACTTAATTATTAAAATACTTTTTAAAAATCTAGTACTCCCTAGGGAATAGTTTTAATTAGTTTAAAAATTAAATAGAACTACTGCGCTACTAATAATACTACTTAGTTTTAAGTTTAGATTTAGACTTTTACTATATTTTTTTTATTTACTTTTTTCTACTATAGTAACTAACGCGCTTTTTAAATTTTTAGTTTTACTAGTTTAGGTTCTATTTTTATTAATAGTAATAAGCGTAAAAAAATAGCGTATTTTAACTATTAATTTAGCACTAACTATTATACTAAAAGTAGTATAACTAACTCTACTAAAAATTATAACTATTATATTTATATACTAATTAAATAAATAGTGTAGCTGTAGTAGCTGTGTAGGCGACTAAAAGAGGTTTTAAAAAAGGAGGAGTATATATATGCCTTTATACTTAATGTGTTGAACAATTCAGGTAAGGCTAGATTAAAAAAGGTATAGCGCCGCGCTAACTACTAGCGTGCTTGGCGCGCCCCCCCAAAAAAACGTTAAGTTGTAAAAATAACTATTAAAGGCTTCTATTTTCTAGTAACTTTCTTTAGAAGCTAGGTAATAGAAAGTAATACTCTAGTAAATTTTAGATAAATAGTTAAATAAGTTTATAGTTTTTTAAATCTCTATAATTATTACTGTACTAAATAGACTTTTAATATAGTAATTTAGGCTAAATAGTACTAATTTATAATAGTTATAGTTCTTATTTTACTATAGTATACTTTTATATTTTTTATAATTTTTTTATTATACTATTAAACTACTCTAATTTTTAATAGGGCTGTTTTTGTTACTAAACTTCCTATAGGAGATACGTACAGAACTATAAAAATAAAAAATAATAATTTTATTTTAATTAGGAAATATAGCTTTAAAGTAGTTTATTTTAAACTATTAGTTTACGCTAAGGGTCTTTTTAGACTAATTTAGCGTTTATAACTACTAAAAGAAAAAAAAGTAACCCTTTTAACTTTTTTAGAGTCTATATAGAATTATTTTAAACTATTTTTCCTTTTTTAGGAGGCTAGCTTTAGTCTTATTATATTAGTATACTCTTAGGTAGATTATTATTTTTTATAAAAAATCTATCCTACTTTTATATTATTTAGTTTAGTAAGATTATCCTAAATCTTTTTAAAGTAATTTTAAATTATTTTTAAATCTTTTTTAGTACTTTTATACTAATTAAGGCTTCTAGTTTTTAAATATTTTCTTTATCTAAATAGTTTTACTGTTTAATAAAGTATTTTTATTAACTAGACTTATTATATTTATAATTTATAATATATTTTATATTATACATATTATTACTAAATTAATATAATATATTAATTATTAGCTTCTACTTATATAGTAGTATACCTTAGGGTGTATATAATTTTTATAAAAAAGAATAAAAAATTAAATAAACTTATTTTAAACTTGCCAGTTTAATTCTATATATAATAAATAGACTACCTATATATTTAACTACTATACTAAAATTTAGCTATTTCTAGTTAATCTTTTTACTTAGTCTTATAGATCGTATATAATAATTTAAAATCTAGACTTTACTCCCTACTTATAGGTTTAGTAGGAGACGCTTTTTATTTTAAAATACTTTTTAGTACTTTTATACTACTTTTAGTTTTTATTTAGCTTTATTATAGATATTAATAAGTTTAGAGGCTAAGTAAAAAGCTTAAAAACTCTTTTTCTTATTTAGTACCTATAAGGGCTAATTTAGCTCTTTTAGGCTGTATTTATAGTAGACTTAAAAGGGTATATACTTAGTAATAAAATATTAACTATTATTATAAATAAATTCTGTATAGGAGATCTATAACGCCTAATTATTTTATTTTAAATAATAAAAAATATAAAGATACTATTTAAAAGTCTTATTTTACTATTTTATCTACCTATCTATCGATAGGTAAAAAACAAAAGTTAAGATTTATTTTAAATTTAAATAGTAGTAGAAGGTATTCTAATACTTTACTTATATAAGTAGACCTCTATTAGATAATATTATTTTTAAATTTTTATAAAATCTTATAACTTTATAGATTTAGGACTAGACTAGGTTAATACTATTCTAATTTATTCTTACTAGCACGTAATAGACTATTTTAGAGAAATTGTCTATAATTATAAAAATTATATTATAAATACTTCTAGTACAGCGACTAGGGGGTAGGTCTATAATAAAATTTATAGTTATATATTACTATAGTCTATTAGGGACTAGAAGTAGATAAAGGAAACTATATAATTTATATATTTTTAAGTTAGTACGCTAACAGCGCTTATAGTTATAAATATAATTAATAATATTTTTAGATATACCGATCTATATATATTTATATTATATACGCTTAAGGGTTTACTTTATATTAAAATATTTTAAGAGGGAACTATTATAGTATTCTATAATTACTTTTATTTTATCTTTAGGTATATAGGGCTATATTAGTTTTATTAATCTTAACTTAGCGCTCTCTAGACTATTTAGTTGCAAATTATTATTATTATTTTTAAATAAATTTAATTTTTTATCTTTTAGATCTATCGGGTGCTTTAAAATAGTTATTTTTTTTTAGGTAAATTATATAGCCTAAAGTTCTAAATTTCCTTTATAAGTTTTAAGTTACGTTTACAGTTTATCTATATATAAATTATTATTATAAAAACTATAACCCTGTTAGCCTTTATAGTAAAAAGCTATAATGGCTCTTTTATAGGTGCTATAAAGGCTGTATTATATTTATACTTAGCTGTCTTAGACTCTAGTATATAATTAGGGCGGTAAAATAATATATTAGCTAGATTTATTAATTCTATTTTATAGGATACGTTAAAATTATACTTAAAGAAAAATAGATATAACTATATTCATTATAGTAATAGAGTTTTTATTTATATAAACTATTATAGATTATTATAATCTATAAAAATTCTAAAATAAATACCCTATAGATATTATTTCTAGTACTTAATACTTTTTATAATAGTAAAGACTTTTTTATTATATATATTATACAGGGGGGTGAAAAAAAAAGCGTAATCGAAAAAGATACCTTTTTTAAAGTTATATAACTTTTTAATTAGTAACCTAAAAAATATAAAAAAAAATAATTATTAAAGAAAAGGATTAGTATACACAAATTACCCTATTAGAGGCTGCTTACTAAGGTATTTAGGAGTAATTAAAAATTAGTAAAGTTAAAACTTTTTTAGGACCCTACTTTAGATTATTATAACTTTTTATTTAAGGTGTAAAATTAGCTAATTTTTATATATATAATAATAGTGACTAAATTATATTTGTATATAAATTATTTATATATATTTATATATTTATTATATAATTATTAATAATAGTTAAATTTCTAAAATTTTAATAATAAACTAGTAAATAATATATTACTAGTACTTAGTATAGCATACCTAAAATTCTATAAGTATTATATAATAGCTAGGGAGAGATAAAGTATAACTATTAATATCTTTTTATAGTTTTTTATTTTATTCTTTTAAAATCGCTCTTTTAATAGACTTTATACTATTTAAACTTAATATTATAACTAAATTAGATAGTTTATTTTTATTTAGCCTAAGTTTTAAATAATTTTATATATTTATTATATCGGCTGAAGTAGTGTTATAGGCTAGGTAAAAAAAATTATATTTTTTTATTATTCCTAAACTAGTATAAAACGTTTCTTATTTTATAAATATAAGTGTTATCTTTTTAAAAATAATAAAGTAGATTACTATTAATACGGGGATTATAATTATAATATAATATTATAATATATATATATTATAATATTATAATATTAAAAAAAGATCTAAAAAATCTAGTTAGTTACTTACCTCTATTTATCTTTAAATTAACTTAAGATATAAAAAAAATTTTTGTATAACTATTACTAGTATAATAAATAGATAAGTTAAATATTTTAGTAAATACTAAATTGCTTATATCTTCTAACTAAATAGCAATCTAAACTTAGAAGATAAAATTTTAATTAATAAAAAAATTAATATAATTAATATTAAAAATATAAAATTATAATATAAAAGTAGATAAAATATAGTATATTTTAATATATTAATATCCTAATATAACTTACTTAGTACTTAGCTAATAGCTTATTTATATTTAACTCTATTTTTACTGCTTTTTTAATAATATTTCTTTCTAGTCTTTTTTATTTATATTACTAACTTATTATAAACTATTATAATTGTTAATATTTATATTTTAAATATTTTTAATATATATTTCAGCGTATTTTACTTACTTTTTCGCGTTTTATTTATTAATTTTCGGTTTTTTTTAAATTTATATTAATATTATTAATGCTCCTCTTTTCCAAACCTATTTACGAATATATTTAAAATATTTATACTATTTTCTAATTATAGTATGTCATATTATTTTTCTAAAATATTAAATTAATTTTTTATTAAGAACTCTTTTTTGTCTTTAAGTTACCTTAGAAACTCTGCTCTTTTTAACTTTATTATATTATTATTATTATTATATTATTTTTAATATCTTATATAATATTATAAATACTATAAGGAGTGCTTTTATAGTAAAAATACTTATTAGAATAAAAGTATTTACTATTAAAAGAAGATTAACTTTAGATTTAAGTTATATTAAATTTACTACTATAGTAAAGGAATAGGAGCCTAGGATTTTAAAATTAAAAAGATATTACTATATACTATAATATTTATAATATATTACGTAATTAGTGATTATATAAGCAGGGGCTAAAATTTTACTATTTATATAATTTTATTATTATATAATAAATTTTTATTAAAAATTAGGTCACGTGATATCTACCTAGCCTAAAAGAGTATAGTTAGAATTTTAGTTCAATATATTTACAACCTAAAAAGTTATAAGGCCTTAAAAAAGAAGCTAAAAATATGCTCTAGTTTACGTAATTTTATTTTATTATACGTAATAAATAAGTAGTAGGTAAAATGTTTATAATATTTTTTATAACTTTCTCTTTAAAACAGTATTATTTAGGTATTTTTAGGCTTAGTAATTAATTTTATATAAATTTTTAAAAAAGGTAACTTTTTCGATTACGCTTTTTTTTTTCACCCCCCTATAATAGTACTACGCGCTGTCTAACTTCTTTAAATAAAAATTAACTACCTACTACTAACATAATTTATCCTCTTTAGAAACTAATTAGCTTAAAATAGTACTAATAGCCTTATTAAAAATGTTAGTTTTAATTTAAGTCTATTTTTTATACTGAAAATATAATAGTATTAGTACTTTAAAAAAAATATTTTAAAGCTTTTTAAAAGCTTTTTTACTAATATTATCTATATTTATACGTACGCTTTCCTCTCTTTTTATAGTTAGCCTATTTTTAGCGCTACCTAGCGCCTTTTAAGTTAATTTAATAAGTAGTAGGGCTAACTAAAAAAATTAGTTTATAAATCTATAATAGTAGTTTATAAAACTAATAAAAACGTAAATATTACGTATATAAGTAGGTTTAGACTAATTTTAACTTATTTTAACCTAACTTAGGTCTATTAAGAGGCTTTTAGGTAAAATAATAAAACTAAAATATTTTATAGATATTGTATACTAAATATATTTTTTTAAATTTAAGTAAAATTTAATTTTACGTTAATACTATAATACTTTTTTTATATAATTTTTATATTCTTTTTTAGTGTCCGAGAAGATAAGTATATTATTAAAATATATAATATAGGTTATATTAACTAATTTAGTTAGTATTTAAAGTATAAGCTATTAAAACTGCGTAGGTATATTTATTAAACTAAAAAATATAACTATATACTTAAAATAGCTATATCTTATATAGAATATAATTTTCTATTTATTACTTTTTATAATATAGATATAATAGTAAGCTTTTTATAAATTAAGTTTAGTATAAATCCGTATTTTTATAAGCTAGTCTAATAATTTTATAATTAGTAAAAAAGTATTATAATTTTTAATTATAATCTTATTAAGGCCTCTATAGTTAATATAAAGCCTTAGACCGCCTCCCTTCTTTTTTATAAAAAGAATAGGGACTCTAGTAAAAAATTTTAATTACTAAATTTACCCTTACTTAAAATATTCTTTTATATACTTTTTAAAGACCTCTAGTTTAGTAACTAAAAAATTATATATAAAATAATATAAAGAACTAGTACTAGACTTAAAATTAATTTTTAAATTATTTAATTTATAGTTTATAAGGATCTTAAAATCCTTATCTAAAACTAGATTTAAAAAATTAAAATATCTAGGTAGTATAAAGTACTTTTTATACCTATTTAGTTTATTTTAAACTAAAATTTCTGTTAACCCTACTAGGTATATATATACTTAGATAGTTAGATTATATATAATACGCTTAAACTCTTCCGCGCTTTTAAGAGTAATTTTTTTAATAAAAGTATTATTTTTTTTAGAGTTACCTCTAAAGAGCACTCTTTAAGTAATAATATTTATTTTTAAGTTTTCTTAATTAAATTAAAGTAAGTTTAAAAAAATCTTATATTAAGAAAGATCTGTAACTCTAAATAGAATTAGTTTAGTTTAATTTTAACTATATAAGTTAATTAAGTTTATCTTAGTAATTATAATACTATAAAGAGTTATATTAAAACTATTTACCGCTTATACTAATAATCTATTAAAAGTAGTTACTTTTAAGCCTATCTTCTGTACTAGCTTAGCGCTTATAAAATTTAAAATAGACTTTAAATTTATTAAAACTTTAATATAGCCTTTATTTATAACTCTAGCTTTTAGGGTAACTATCTCCTTAGATTAGTTATATAACTAGTTAAATAAACTACTAACGTACTTAACCTTAAGTATTTTTAATAAATAGCTTATAATAATTCTAATATAACTAATAAATATTATAATTATTTTTACTTCTTCTCTTTTTTTACTTAAGTTAAGAATATAGTCTTTTTAGTTACTTTTTTAGATCTAAAAATAACTAGCTTATTTTTATACTAGTAGTTAAAAGTATAGTAACCCTTTTTACTATAATAGTAATAAATTAGTATACTAGTAAAGAATTTTATTTTAGTTAATAGCTTATTAGACTAGTTAGTACCTAATTATACTTATTAGTTTTACTTAGAACGTTTTTAAAATCTAGTAAATTTTTTTATATTTTATATATTCTTTTTAGGCCTTTACGTTTTAGAATTACTAAAATTAATTATCTTTTATATTAACTAAAAAAAATTAGCCTTCTCTTCTACTTTAGTAATAGTATTAATTTATTATTTTTTTAAAATCTATAATCTAGCCTAAAACTTTTTATTTAAATAGTTTATAGAGCTTTAGACCTATTAGGGTTCTTTACTAGTTTTAAGTATATTTAGCTCCTTCTAAAGAGGGCGGATATAATTTAAAAGTTTTATAAAAAACTCTTTAGGTAGATAAATAATTTACTTAAAATTAATTTTAGCCTTATTAGATTATTATAGTACTTCTCTAAAAGTATTTAATATTTTAACTTTTAAAAGATTCTAAGTTTCTTTTTATAGTAGGCTAGTACTAATTTTTAAAATAATTTTAGCCTTTTAGGTAGTTTAAAGGGGATTATTAATATAGGTAATAGTAAATTCGACCTTTAAAATTTCTATTAAAAAATAGGTTAATAATTAGTAAAAATAGCGTTTATAATTATCTTTTTAAAAGTTAAAGTTACGTTTACCCTTTTTTTTATAAATATAAGGGGCCTTTAGCGTTAGTAAATGTATAATTAAAATAGAGGTTAGAGTAGTATAACTCTATAAAATAGTTAGATTTTTTATAATTATAGCTTAGTCGCCTACGTTAAAGTGTTAGTAAATATTAAATAATTATTTTATTTTCTCTTTATTCTTAACCCGTTAGAGCTAAGCGCGTACTTTTTTAAAATTAATAAATATAAAGGGTTCTAATCGAGATAAAGATATTTAACTATAATAGTTAGCAGCTATTTATACTCTTTTATATTTTAATAAATCTAATAGATGCGTTTCTACGGCTTATATAAAGCTTTAAGAAACTTAAATATTAAAAATACTAAAAAAATACGTAAGATTATTCTTAGGTTTCTTAATAATTTTAGTATTTTATAAAACCGACGTATTATATATAATTAAGTAATAAGACTTTCTTAAAACTATATTACACTAAATTGCTCTTAAGAATAAGAGAGTAATTTAAATATTAGGAATTAGAGTAGCGTAGTAATATAATATAATATATAAAATAAATTAGGTATATATTATGTATAAAAGTAAAGAGATAAATTACTACTAAGCTAAAATTCTATAGTATAGACTATATATCCCTTATTACGTAAGCACGCTTCTATTTAAAACAGAGACACCTTAATTATAATACTTAATTATATTACCTAACTCTAATTACGCCTTTAGTAATATTAAACTAATAGTATTTCTACTTTATTTATAGTAGTAGAAGTATTATTTATAATTTAAAAAATGGCTATAGAGTAATTATACTCTAAACTTTAAAAATTATGTTTAGAATTTAATAAACTAGTTTTTTTAGTTTTATATAATTCTTAGTAGTTATTAGGTACTTTCTAATTTTTTATAAAATTACTTTAAATAGTATTTAGCGCTAGCGTTACTTTTAAAGTTATAAGTTTTAATTTTTTATTTAATATTATATAAATTCTTAAATAATTACTAACTAAATAATTATTCTATATAGCTATTAAATTCTTAGTAGTACTAAAAAAAATTTAGTCTACTACTTCTTTATACTAACTATAATTAGTATTTCTAAGTTTATAATTAAGGTTTAGATATTTATTATTTTTTATCTACTCTTTTAACTAGCTTAGTACATATATATTATTAAATACTATACCTAAATTTATAAACTTATTGTTATAGGGTACTTTAATAACTAAAACTATTTTTTTTTTAAGTATTTTATAATCGGATAGCCTCTTATAAAAAAAACTTTTATTAAAAATAATATTTTATATTATAATTACCTAATTAAGCACTAGAACTTATATTTTATAAATATTAAAAGTATAATAGTTTACTAAATACCTAATATAGCCCTATAGGTTTATTTTAAATCTACGCTTATTACAGTCTGCTAAGCGCTTTTTATTTAAAAGGTAAGTACAGCAGTTATATATATAAATTCTATTCTAATTAGAGCGTAAATCTACTATTACCTTTTTTATAATTATGGGCTTTTACTATTTAAAGTACTACTTAAACTAATTCTGAAATACTTTATTTAGTAATTATATATTATAAAATAATAATAGACTTATTTTATATAACTATATTATAGTATTTATTATCTTAGACTAAAGCTTAGTAGATAGATTAATACTTAATTATATTTTAATTACTTTTAAAATTATTTTTTAGCCTGCCCTTTTATCGCTACTATTTAGCTTATAAATATATAGTAGGGTTATAATAAGTTTAATTTTTTAATTAACTACCCATTTTTTATATTATAAGTGACTATATTATAGTACTATAGTAGTATTATTATTTTAAATAAATATATAGATCTTAAAATTATATTACATAAGGAGTAGCTTAGTAAAGTCCTTAAAGACTTTTATAATTAATTTTAAGCCCTTTAAATAGAGGTTATAATTATAAATTTTTCTACTAAAATTATTTTTTAAAATTATATTTTATTATTCGCTTAATCTATTTATTAGTATATTAAAAAGGTTTTATAATACTTAAAAGAAAAGTTACAGTAATTATTCCTTTAGTTTATTAAAAATTATTTATATTATATAAATAGTAGAGTAGTATACGTACTTTAAATAAGTTATATTATTAATTTCAAAAGTTTAAGTATACTCTACTAATACTTATAATACTACTTTTTTTAAATATTCTAATTACTAATACTATATTTGCTTACTATTAATATAGGGATAATTAATTTATAATTTTTAAGTTTTACAATTATCTATTACAGCATTAATTATAGGGTAAAAAGTAATTAGCGTATATTTAATAAAAGTAAAGTTATATTTATATTATAGCTCTATTAAGATAATATTCTACTTTAGTATACTTATACGTAAAGTATAATTAAAATTTAAGTATTAGATACTAACCTTCCCTAAACGAGCTTTAGAAATAATACAGGGGGATGACATTAGGAAAAGAGTAATCTATAAAGTTACTATTTTTAACAATTAATATAAAATTAATTACTAAGTCTAAAAATACGTGAATTATACCGTTTTAAACAGAAAATAATAGAGATTTATATTAGGATTTTATTTACGTCTTATTTATTACTTGTAATAAATTAAAATTACGTAAACATAACAAATTTTCTAATCCCTTTTTTAGGTTGCTATAACTTTTTAGTTAGTAAATATATTTAACTAAAATGTTAACTATACCCTTTTAGGCCTGGTATAGGTCACGTGACTAGATTTGCGAAGTATATTAGTAATCTGATAATAAAATTATATTAATTATAAAAATAGTGCTAAGGCTTATATAATTACTAATTACGTAATATATTATTAATATTATAGTATATAGTAATATCTTTTAACTTTTATAAACTTAAACTTCTATTCTCTTAAAATGGCATTAAATCTTTTAAAACTTAAATACGACGTTAATTTACTTTTAAAAGTAAATACTTCTATTTTTATAATTAGTTTTACTTTAAAAAAGCCTAAAAAGACTATTTATAATACTATCTAACGTATTAAGAATAAGAAAAAAAATAAAGAAAAGAATTATAATATAAAAAAGTTAACTAAAAAAGATACAAAAGTTATTAATAGAGACCTAACTAGAAGTCCTATAAAATAAAATAAAAGACTATTAATAAAAAGTAGTCTAAATATTATAAAAAGACATTTATAAAGGACCTTAAAAGAGGAGCGTTATTCTATTAATATAAGTAAAAAAAAACTAATAATAAACGAAGAAAATGCGAAAAAAATAGTAAAATACGCTAAAGAATAATTAAAAAATTTAAAACAGATAAGTTTAAAAAAGATTATATTTTCTAATAAGTTAGTAATACAAAGGGGATAATAAAATAGACAATATTATAAAAAAAGGGGTAATAATAGAGTTAGAAAAGAACTGGCTGTTAGCTTATTACGAAGTAAGTTATTTTAATTTTTTAAAATATTAAAATATATAGCTTTTTATATATTTTTAAGTTATAATTTTACTTTTTTTATATTAATTATATTAATTATTTTATAGGACAAGACCTTAAACTATAAGTTTAGGGTGCAATTTAGATAGGAGGTAGAAGTAATTTAGTATTTATTAAAATACCTAATTCTTTTACTTCTTATACTAGTAAGGACTATATCAATAAAGTTTTTATACCTAAGGTTAAACCCTATATAAAAAGGGGTAAGTTTTATAATACTTTTTTACCCCTTTTTTTATTAATATAATAATATATATATATATTTATATTATTATATTATATTATAATTATAATCTTTATATTAATAGTAATTTAGGTTAGTAATTTTAACAAGATAACGTCCCTATTTATAAAACAACGGACGTTTTAAATTAGTTTAAAAATAATAAAATTAGACTATTTTCTTACCCAGCCTATAGTCCTAATTTAGCCCCTATAGAAAATATATAGAGTTATTTAAAACAAGGACTAAATAAAAATAAAAAAGCTATTTTAGGGGTAGGATCTAGTTTATAAAATATAGAGGCCTTTAAAAGAGTTATTAATAAAGAGTAGAATAGAATACCTTAAAAAGTTATTAATAACTTTATTTTATTACTTCCTAACCGTTATAAGGCGGTTATAGAAACTAAGGGCTACTATACTAAGTACTAGTAATTTATTATTACCAGTTTATTATTAATAATTTAAAAAAGTAACTTTTATATATAATTATATAATTAATATATAAATATATAAAAATCTTTTTTATACTTATATATTATAGAAACTAGTATAATATATATAAAAACTAGCCAATTTTATACGTTAAATAAAAAGTTATAATAGTCTAAATTAGGACCGAAAAATTGTCTATATTCACTAAATTTTTTTTACCCCTAAACCCCTTCGTAAGCAGCCCCTAAATAGCTAAATAGAACCTACTAGTTTCTCTCTTTAAAACGGTATTTTTTGCGTATTTTTAGGCCTTATAACTATAAAGTTATATTATTTTAAAAAAGGCAATTTTTAGATTACTCTTTTCCCAATGTCACCCCCCTGTAATAATATAAAAGCTTTTTACTATTATAATATTTTTAAGTCTTAAATTCTCTATACGAGGGCTATTTAGACTATATAAAACTTATTTTAAAATTTAGTTACCTATTCTAATAATTACTAATACCTATATTTTAGTTTTAATACTTTTAATTCTAGTTACTTTTTTAAATATTTTAAAAATAAGTATTAAGGTATTATTAATAAAATATATAGTAGTTTTATTATCTAAAATAGTATTCTTTAAGAGAAAGTACGTACTAACTATTATAGTACTATAAACTCTTATACTTTTTTTATTTAATATAAGTATCAAAGGATCTATAACAGCAGCTATAATTTTTTTAAATATATTATTTTAGTATTAGTATTTACCTTTTAATTTTTAAAGCTTTTCTTTTTTATTTTTATTTTTAGATTAGTATATTAAGTTTATTATAAATAATTAAGAATTTTCTTTCTATCGGCGATATAAAGTATATTTAGTAATAATTTTTTTAGATATTTTTTTATAACTACAATCTTAAGCCTGCAGTAATAAATTAGCTTTTAGTAATAATAAGTAGATTTTAAGTATAGATAGATAGGCTTACGCTTAATTTAATATTTATTTTAATTTTTACTAGTACATAAGTTAGTATTAAAATTACGTTTACTAAATATTATAAATATTACTAATTTTTTTTATAATTAGTGCGTAAAGACTACTACTAAAGTATTATAAAAAATATATTTTTAATTTTATCTAAAGTTAAAAGGGGTTATTTAAGTATTAAATTACGCGTAATATTACGTTTTATTAATTACGCCTAGTTAGGAATAATTCTTTACTTTAATATAATTAAAAAATTATAAATATCTATTTCTTCTTTTATATTAAATATTTTATATATACGCGCCTTTCTATAAAGGAGTTTCTATTTATTATACTATTACTTAGAATTCTATTTTTTATATATTTGTATACTAATCGAATAAAAGGTGTGGCTGTGGTGGCTCGGGGCGACCAAAAGGGGTTTCAAAAAAGGAGGAGTATGTGCATGCCTTCATATCTATTTTTTATATTTATTTTTTTTAAATAAGTATAGTACTATACTTATATTAAATTTTATATATTAGTATTAATCGGTGTAAGATTAGTTTTAAGTATATATATTATTTTTTAAAGTATTAGCTTTTAGTAATTAAGGATTTTAATAATTATTAGCTTTAAAATATTAGGGTATATAGTCTTATTTATCTAGTCCTTAAGGTTCTTAAGGTTATTATTATTTATTAACTAATTAGTAAATAGTGCTTTATATTCTATTATCTATATAAAATAGTACTCTACTTATATTTTATATTTTTTAAAATTTTTTTTATATTATTTTTTAATCGTAGAATTATAAGTATTTAAAAAAACTATTTAAACTAAGAGCGAAGAGTACTATAATTAATAATTTTATATAAAAGTAATATTTTTTTTATTAAGGTCGACTTTTTTCTAAATCCCTTTTTATATAGCAATGAATTAGAATTATATATATTAATTAGGCTAGATTAAGCAGTTTATTAGCTAATAAGGTTTTATTAGAATTAAGTCGGTTATAGTAATAGACTACTTACTAGATAATTAAGAAAAAAGGAAAATAGGCTTAGTTTAATAATTAAATATAGTAGAATAATAATAAGAAATAATTAAAGTATATAAAAATAATTATTTACTAGCCTTAAGTTACGTAGAGAAATTTGTCCTATAGTTTTAAAATACTAGACTTATAATTATAGTTAACTAGATAATACTTATTTTTAAAATAAAAGGTAAATTAATACTATTTATAAAATAAAATAATTAAAATCGAATATATATATAATAGGCAAGTAATTAGATAACTTAGTTACGTAATTAACCCGTAATTAGAGAGGGTATATAAGCCTTATTATTGCGACAGATACTAAAAGTAATTAATATTTAAAAGTTATAAGCGGGGCATACTTATATATGTATATTTAGTATATAAACTAGGTAGGCGTATAGAGCGTAGTTAGTGTCGTAGTTATTATTATAGATAAGAAAAAAAATATAATTATAAATAAATATTAATTATTATTAAATCCTATACTATCTAGGGGTGTATATAAGCGGAGCAGAGAGTAATAAAAAGAAATAAAATATCTATTTTATATAAAAATTAAATTAAAAAAATAATTAATAGGTTATAATAGTAGTTATTAACTTTATAGTTATAATAACTACACTATTATTACTATAAATATAAATATTTTAAAGTATTATATTAATATTATTTTTTAATAAATATAAAGTCTATATTATTATATATATTTATATATTAATTAAATAAAAGGGTGTAACTGTGGTGGCTGTGTAGGCGACTAAAATAGGTTTTAACAAAGGAGAAGTATGTGTATACCTTTATATATATTATTATATTAATTAGTATCTATTATAATAATTTTATAAATAGTACGTTTTTACGTAATATATTAATAATTATATAAAAATAATTAAATTAAAACCTATTATATATAAATTTATATAAATATTATAATTAGTATACTAATAGTTTTTCTTAATAAGTTCTTAAAATATTGTAGTAATAATAGTAAAATAATTATAAAAAGTAAAATAATAGTTTTATAAAAATAGAGACTTTATAATAATAATATAGATTTTTTATTACTAAGTTAAAAATATATAAAATTATTACTTTCTTAAAAATTATAAAGATTGTTATAGGAATTTTATTTTATACATAATAAGTACACGTAATAAATTAAAATTATATATATATATATTAATGTTTAACTGCTTGTTTACGTAGCTATAACTCTTTAATTAGTAAATAGATTTAATTAATATTCTAACTATGCTTTTTTATATCTAGTATATATTACGTAACTAAATTTTTAAATTATATTAGTAATCTAATAGTATATTATATAGGGGGGTGATATTGGGAAAAGCGTAATTAAAATAGACTACTTTTTAATAGCTTAATAACTCTATAAATATCAATTTTAAAAATTTGAAACTAATGTTATTAATAGGAGAAGTTATAAAATAAAATATAATAAAACCTAATTAGGCTTAGCGTATGTATAGCCTTAGTTATATAGGCTTATACTTAATACTTTTTTTTTACTTATATTTAGGTATTAATAACTTTTTATCTAGCGTAATAAATTGGCTAAAATATATATATAAATTACTATTTTATATATATTACTTATATAAATATTTATTTTATAGATTTATACTACATTACTAGAATTATTGTATATTTTATTAAAATAAATAAATAGTATAGATTAAGAAATAGTGTAATATATATTATATAATTTATGTTTTATATAATTTTATATTAAATTTTAAACGTTTTACTCCTAATATATAGTTAATAATATATACTTAAAATTAGACTAACCTAGTTAAGTAATAATAAAATATTAGTTATTTAGTATATTTTATACTGTAACATTTAAGATAAAATGTATTTTATTATCTTTTCTATATAAAAAGTTATAAGACTTTAAATTAAAAAAACTATAAAAAGTTTTTAGGCTGTTACTAATTTAATATAATAAGAAATTAAATTATTATTTCATTTTTTAACTTATTTTATAGTTCTACTTTTTTGTAGGATTTTAAATTTTGAAAAATAAGTTAAAAATATAGTTTTCTAAATAACGACTAAAATCTTTAAACTAGGACTTTATAATCTAAACTTAAATTATTAAATATTTAAATAAAAAATAATATCTAAGATTTAGTATATAAATATTATATAGTACTTTCCCCTAGGGTTATTACTATAATATTACGTAACTCTAGACTAGCTATTTAAACTTCTACTATATTACGTAATCGACTAACTCTTAATAAGCTTTTTATATAGTAACTATAACAACTTTTCTATTAATACTAATAACCTATAACCTTTTTAATAATAATTAAAGTTACTCTTTATAGAATCTCGTAATCCTCTTACGTAAGACTTTTTAAATTTAAGCTCTTATATAACTGTTTTATAGCACTGTAGTGTACGTTCCTACTACTACTATCTAATTTAAAGCCCTACTACTATACGTACGTATATCCCTATACTTAAATAATTTTAACTACCTTAATAAGCTTTTTTTATTAAAGCTTTTCTTCTTTTACTGCTCTAAAAAAGTCTTTCTTTTTTATTATTAAAGTATTACTATTACTATTATTACTACTATTACTACTATTATTGTTGTTACTACTGCCGTTCTCTATCTTAAATAAGAAAGTCTTATCCTTTTTATATTATTATATTTTAAAGCCTACTATATCACTGTATAATTAGAAGTAGATTTTTATATTTTTATAAGTATTATTAAGGCTAAGAATTATATTTATCTTAAGTAAGAAGAGGCGTATTAGAATTAAATTAGAATTAAAAATATTAATAAAACAATTTAGTTTATTAAGTAGGCTAGCCTACTATACTACGCGGAGATAGAAGTTAAAATAGTTTTTAATATAATTTAGCTAGTTATTACTATTAGTAAAAGCCTATACTATATACTAGAGGTTATCTAGTAGACTAATTATTAAACCCTAGAATACTAATATAGTAGATATAATAAAAATAAAAGGTCTTATTCTAATTATATTAAAAAGGTTTTTAAATATTATATAGTATTTATAAAAAAGAAAGCTACTACGCTTACTATTTTAAACGTGCTGTATACAGCCTATAGTTTTATTTATAGTTCTACCTAAAATAATAACCTATAAATACTCTATTATTATTTTATAGTTATTATCTTACTATTATCACTACTACTATCTAATAAGTTATATAAGTTATTACTCTACTAGCTGTAAAATTTAAAAAATTCTATATTTAATAGGCTTTAGGTTATAGCGCCTTTATTTTTGTCTACTATTATATTAAGTGAGGACGTAGCGTATATAAAGTTGATATAGCTCCTACAGATAAACGTAAAGAAATATTATATAATAATTACTAATATATATATATATATATTTTAGCTAATTTAATACGCTCTGTAAAAAGTTATTAATACGTAAATTTAAGTAAAAAAAAAGTATTAAGTATAAGCCTATATAACTAAGGCTATAAATATGCTAGGCTTAATTAGGTTTTATTATATTATATTATATAACTATTCCTATTAATAACCTTAGTTTCAAATTTTTAAATTTAATATTTATAGAGTTATTAAGATTTTAAAAAGTAGTCTTTTTCTATTACGCTTTTCCTAATGTCACCCCCTTATAAATATAATAATAAATTAGTCTATACTTATATAATTACTACTTGGGTAATAGTAACGGTATAAAACGACTTAAAGTAAAAAATAATATATTAAAATATATAAGTAAATCACTTTATATATATAAAGTTCAATTATTATAAGCTTTATATACTAGTCTAATAATAATAATTATTAAAAGTAAGTTAAAAAAAATATAGAGTAGCCTAACGGTAAAGTATTATATATATATTTATATACTTTTACTATATATATAGATATAAGAAGGCGTATAAAAAAGAAAATAATAAAAATACTATATTTATATAATAATTAAATAAATAGTGTAGCTGTAGTGGCTTAGGGTGACTAAAAGGGGTTTTAAAAAAGCAGGAGTATATATATACCTTTATTATAAAAATACTATACTTAAACTAATTAGACTACTAGTTATAAAGCTATCACTAGTATTTAATAAATTATAGCGCGTACGCTCTAAATTAAAAAGTTTTAATAAATAATAAAGTTTAGTAAAGAGACTATATTAACAGTGTACTATAATATAAATAATTATTTATCTATAGGTAATAATTTTTTTATAATAGTTTTTACTATTATAAGTTATCTTATTATTATAATAGCTGAGTAGCTAATATATACTATAGTATATTATATATAGACTAGTTCTATTAACGCTTATATAGTTCTAAATATACAATATAAAATTTTATTTTATATATAAGTTAACGTTATAATCGTAAAAATTACTACTAGTATTTAGTAAAAAATTATTTTATAGTTAAATATCTGGTAGCGAAGTAAATTTAATTAAATTATTTACTTAATTATATAGATTATTAAAAATCGCGTTAGGCATATTATTTATATAAGAACTAATAAAGTAACTAAAATACTAGGGCTCTAAAATTAGTAATATAGGACCTAAGAACTATAAAGAATAAATATATATATATATATATATAGATTATAATTTACCGTAATAGAACTTTTATAATACTATTAATTAGTAATAAATTATACTAAATAAACACTAGGCACTATTAATAATAATAAATAAAAAGTATATTACTAAAATCTAAGAAGTTATATAAGTTATTATATAAGTAAAAATAAAGATAATAAGGTTATTAAAAATATAAGGTATAGAGTGAATAAAATAAATAATAATTTAGAAAATACTTATATAGAGTTATTATATTTAAAAATATATAACCTTATAAAAAATAATAATAAATAAGTAATAAGTTAGTAGTAGTTAGCGTATATATATATTTATATATTAATTAAATAAAAAGTGTGGCTGTAGTGGCTCAGGATAACTAAAAGGGATTTTAACAAAGAAGAAATATGTGTATACCTTTATACTTAATGTGTTAAAAAAGATGTGGTTAAGGTATTACTAAAAATATTATTTACAATATTACGTTAATTATAGGTAACGTAGTTAGTTGTATATTTATAATTTTAAATATAACTATTAGATAGCTAATAGGACTAAGCTTAAAATACTTATATAACTAATTTACTAGTAAAAAAAAAATAGTCTAATAAATAAAATAATAATAACTAGATAAATAAGTATCGGTCTCTTAATAACTTTATTTATTTTAAAGTTTATATATATAAAAGCGTCTAGAATAACTAACTATTATATATATAATTATAAGTATTTATTAATTTTTTCCTAAGGTTATTACCGTAATGTTACGCGCCTCTAGACTAGCTATTTAAACTCCTACTATATAATTAATACCAATTTATTCTAATAAGTTTCTTATATATTATCTATAATAACGTTTTACTATTACTAATAATCTATAACCTTATTAATAATAATTAAAGTATTAAAAAAATACTATACTCTTTATAGAGCAACTTAGTTCTCTTAATATAATTATTAACTCCCCTAATAGTTTTATATAACTATTTTATAATACTATAGTATACTCTTATTCTACTACTACTATCTATTTTAAAGTTTTACTTTTCGCGTACGTATATTCCTACACCTAAATAATTTTAATTACTTAATAAGTTTCTTTTATAAAAACTTTACTTCTTTTACTACTTTACTATAAGAAAGTTTTTTTATTATTATTAAAGTATTACTACTACTATTACTACTACTATTACCACCGTTCTCTACTTTAAATTAAAAAGGTTTACTATTTTTACGTTATTATACTATAAAGTTTACTGTATTATTATATAATTAAAAATAGATTTTAATACCCTTATAAGTGTTATTAAGACTAAAAATTATATTTATTTTAAGTAAAAAGAGACGCGTTAGAGTTAAATTAGAATTAAAAATATTAACTAAAAAATCTTTTAGCCTATTAAGTAGACTAGCCTATGGTATAGTGTAAGAATAAAAATTAAAGTAATTTTTAATATAATTTAGCTAGTTATTAGTATTAGTAAAAGCTTATATCGTATATTAGAGGTTATTTAGTAAACTAATTATTAAACGTTAAAATACTAACGTAAATATAATAAAAAAAAGAAAAAATATAATTTTAATAATAGTATTAAAAAGTTTTCTAAAGATATAATATTTATAGAAAAGAGAGAAAGCTACTATACTTACTATTTTAAACTCGCTATATATTAAATATTACCTATAGTTTTATCTATAATAAACTATTAGTTATCTTCTTTTTTTATAGAAACGTACTCTTACTAAATATAACTCCCCGTTCTATAGTTGTCGCCCTACTAATATTATTATTACGGCCTAATAAGTTTATTAGTTTAGTTATTACTCTATAACTATAAAATTAAAAAATTCTATATTTTATAGGCCCTAATTATAGTACTTTTAATTTTTACCTATATCTATATTAAGTAAGAACGTAGTATATACTAAGTTAATATAGCTCCTACGTAGGCTGGTAAATTTAACCTGGGTTGGGGTTGGGTCACATTGGCCACCTAGGCGTGTACGTAAGCAAGAACATCAAAGTGATTTTTAAAAAGTATATACTAACTTTTTAAGTATAATTAATTATATAATAATAGAATAATATACTTTATAGCGCGTAGGCTAAAGTTAAATTATAAATTATAAAAATAATATTTTTATTTATTAGATTCTATGTAATTTAAAATTTAACTTAGGTCCCTTTTTATTTTTTAAATTGTATAGAACCTAATACCTAAAACTATTATTTTTATAATTTATAATTTAACTTTAGCCTACGCGCTATAAAGTATATTATTATATTATTATATAATTAATTATATTTAAAAAGTTAGTATATACTTTTTAAAAATTATATTAATGTTCTTGCTTACGTACACGCCTAGGTGGCCAATACGATCTAACCCCAATACTAGTAAAATTTACTAGCATACTCCTACAAATAAACGTAAAAAAATAAGTAGTTACTAATTTATAAATATAAATTAAAGTATAAGTATTACTATAATTAGTAATATACTATTATCCTTACTAAATATAGTGTTATTAAAGATTTTAAATTTATATAATTTATTTATTATTTTATTTATATATTATTATATAAAGAGAGGTAAAGTGTAGCGTTAGAGACACTAGTCTAAAAAAAGATATAAGCTAAAAAAAGTTATTCCCCCGGATACAGTCAAAAAAGTTTATATATAATAAACTATTATATTTTATTATATTTCTTATATTATATTATACTACGTCTATTTAAGGCTTATAAAGCATTATAACTAATTATTACTAATTAATATAATTTTAAGTATAATTTCTATATATTTATTTATTAAAGTTATATTAACTTTCTCTATACTATATCCTAATTTTAATATAGAAATAAATAAAATATAGATATAATAACTAGAGTTTATTAAATATATAATTTTTAAATTATATAGCTAGTAGAGTATTAACTTAATTAATAACTAATTAAATTGTAGCGATAATAACAGCGAAGTAATAGCTATAAAATAAAAATATATTAATAATAAGTTATTATTTTATATAGAGTAAAACAGTAGGTTATGTATAGTATATATAAACTAGTTAACGTAGTAGCTTCCTAGACTTTTTATAAATACAGTATATAATATTTAGATATTTATTTATTTAAATAAAACTAGAGTGTCTCTTTTCTCTTTTATTATTATATTTACACCGTCGACGTACTAGCGTTTAATAATTAAACTACTAGATAACCTTTAGCGTATAGTATAGACCCTCGCTAATTATAATAACTAGATAAATTATATTAAAAACTATTCTATCTTTTATTTTTACCTACTATAAGATACTAGTCGACTTTATAGACTATCTTTTAGTTAAGGTTTTTAATTTTAACTAGATTCTGATACTACTCTTTTTACTTAAAATAAATATAATCTTTAGTTTTAGTATTATTTATAAAACGTTATAATCTACTTTTAATTATATAATAATATAGTACACTATATAATATAAGAGTACAAAAGAGAATAAACTCTCTTATATAAAATAATTTATAACAATATAAAAGTATAGTATAATATATTAATTAAAACGTATTTAATACTAAGTAATGTATATATTATTATATATAAATAGTATAAATTTTAAATACTTTAATATTATCGTTTTGTTTTAGTAAGAATTATAGTTACTCTAGTTAATATAGTAATATTTATACTTTAGTTTATATTTATAGATTCGTAATTACTATTTATAATTATATATAAAATAAATAATTTATTTCGAAATTACTAGACGTGTAAATATTAAAATAGAAAAGAGGTATTAGGTAGTTACTTAATACCTATTAAAAAATATATAGTCTTTACGTAACTTTAGCTATCTATTTTATACTTTCTATTTTATTTTTTAATTTCTACTTAAGTGCACTTTACTATATTATGCTTTTATATATTTTTATATATCTAATATATTTATTACTATACTAATTATAGCTAGACATCTATTATACTAACCCTAACTTAGAAAAATATCTCTAATTTATTTTAAGATATTATTAATATTTATATACCATTAATTAATATATTATATATATATTTTTATATATGTAACATTTTAGTAGTAGATAGAATTATTAAGAATATTATTTTTAGCTATTTTAAAGTCCTTTCTAGTATTCTATAATATTATATAACTATATATAGATTCTAAACTAACAGTATAAAAACTATTATATTATATAAAGAGAGGTAAAGTGTAGCGTCGAGACACGAGTCCAAAAAAGGTATAGGCTAAAAAAAGTTATTCTCCCAGATATAGTTAAAAGAAATAAGTATAAAAACTATATTAGTGTACCGAACTTAAGTACGCCAAGCCACCCGCCGTAGCTGTAAGTTTACTAACTAAAATAAATAACATTTTTTATAATTCTTATATACGCTCATTTTTATAACTGTATTTAAAGAAATAACTTTTTTTAGCCTATACTGTTTTTAGACTAGTGTCTTAACGCTACACTTTACCTCTTTTTATATAAAAAACTATATAATAGTAAATAGTTAATAGAAACAAATTAAAATACTTAGTATTATTTATAAAACTAGAAGTAGACTTAATATATTATAATCTACTTAAACTAATAAAATAAAATAAAATTTTTAATATATATATAAGGTCTAAAACAAGGTAAAAAAATAATTAAAGATTATAAATTTTAAAGTCGATAAGTACGCGTCTCTAGAGATTACAATTATTCTTATTTAATAGATTTATTAACTAAGTAGTAAATATGTATAGAGATTGTAAATAATAAAAATAATAATTATAGTCTCTCTTTTTTATCCTATTAGGCTATTATATAAATTTAGTCTATATACTACTTATTTTATTAAACCTTTAGTATTATTATTTTAGTAAAAAGTTTAATAGATAATATAAACTCTTAGTATAAAATTTAATAAAGAAATATTACTGTAATTTATATATCTTAAATTTAATAATAATATTATTAGTTTTTAATATTATAGTGGGATAACATAAAAAAAGTGTAATTAGAAAAGACTAGTTTTTAAAAGTTTAATAACTCTATTAATATTAAATTTAAAAACTTATAAAAAGAAATTAGTTATAGAAGAGATTATAAAATATAGTAAAAAAAAACTAAATTAGAGTTAGTATATTTATCGGCTTAATTATATAGTCTGTACCTATAACCTTTTTGTTAGTTAATTTTTCGTCTTTATAACTTTTTAACTAGAGTATAAAATTAGCTTTAAAATATATATATATTACTATTTTATATACATTATTTATATTACTATTTATAGTATAGATTAATAATATCTTACTAGAATTATCTTATATTTTATTATAATAAAGAAATAGTAAATATTAGTAAATATTATAATATACTATACGTAATTTATAGTTAATAATATATTATTATTATTAGATAATATATAATTAAAATGTAACTAACCTAATTAGATAATAATAAAATATTAGCTGCTTGTTATTTTATATAGTCTAAAATTTAAAATAAAATTTAATTTATTATCTTTACTATAGAGGAAGGTATATATTATTAAATTAATAAACATTCAAAAACTTTTTAGGCTATTAGTAAGGTAATAGAATAGAAAATCTAATAGTTATTTTATTTTTAAACTTATTATATAGTTATACCTTAATTTAGGATTTTATATTTTTAGAAATACGTTAAATATATAGTTTTTTTTAAATAATAGAATAAATCTGTAAGCTAAGACTATAAATATAAAATTTAAAATACTAAATATTAGATAAGAAATAATACTTAAAATTTAATATATGAATGTTATATAGTGAATACTAATCTATATATATAGTAGAGCTAATTTTATACGCTAATTAAAAAGTTATAATTACGCAAAGTAAAGTAAAATAAATATCTTAGGTTTATAACTATATAATTAAGGCCATAAATACGCTAAGACTAATTTAGGTTTATTATACTATATTTTATAACTTTTTCTATAATCTATATTTTTTATACATATTTAAATTTAATAGAAATAGAGTTATTAAACTTTTAAAAACTACTCTTTTTCGATTACTCTTTATTTATATTACTTCCCTATAGTAGAGAGAAAGAAACGTAGTATACAATAGTTGCTTCAAAGAAATAAAGAAGTCTATTATATTTATACTCGCCAGTAAAGAAATAATAACTATTTAGGTAATATATTTATAATATTATAATATATTATAATATATATTAATTTTAATAAAGCTAATTATTTATTTTTTTTACAGTAGAGTTTAACTTATTAATATTTATATTTAAATATAGTATTAATTATTTATTATAAGTTTATAATTTACCTATTATAATTATTACTTCTTTAAAAAACTTAAAATTAACTATTTTAAATACTTCTATAAAGTTAAAAATAATAATATAAGTATAGTGTATATAATAGTAATTAATACTAAGTAAATAAATTAATTTTATAAAAAAGCCCTATTAATAGAAACTCTTTTTAAATAATTTTACTATATTAGTATAGTATTAATATTTTAATAAAAATAAGTACTAATTACTATATAGATTTATATAATATAAATGTATAATATTCTTACTATAATAATAAAAAAATATTAAAAATATAACTAAGTTAATATATTATATCTAATATATATAGTAATAGTTATGATAAGTAAAATAAAAGTATATATATACTCCCCCTTTTTTAAAATCCTATTTAGTCGCCCTAAGCCACTACAGCCACACAATTTATGCGATTAATATATAAATATATATAATAAATAAAATTATTATATATTTTTAATTAGTATAGTAAGTCTACTATATAAAATAGGTAAAGTATAGCGTTAAGACACTAGTATAAAAAAGGATAGCAAGTCTATTTATAGTATAAAAGGAGTAAAAGAGAAATAAATAACTAATTATAGTATATAAAAAAATATAAAATATAAAACTTAGAAAACTATAACTACTTATATATTATATTTATATATTTATATACTAATTAAACAAATAGTGTAGCTGTAGTAGCTTAAGGCGGCCAAAAGGGGTTTTAATAAAGGAGGAGTATATATATACCTTTATACTTAATGTGTCGAAAAAGATAACTACTTATAATATAAATAATATAAATAATATATATAACTACTCTAGTAAGTAAATATAAAATAAATTATAGCGTCTTTACGGCTTTACCTACTATAAATAATAGTTATCACCTTATATCTAACTATTAAGTTAATCTTTTTCTAAATAATATAGATAGTATTAAAGAGCTACTATTTACCTATACGTAGTATAGTCCTTAGAATCCTCTGCCCGTTAATATATAAACGCCTACTAATATTTAAGCGTATACGTATACGCTTTTGTAACTTAATATACCTACCTATCTCTTTCTCCCCTTAACGCGCAGTAGCTGCTATACCTATCTTAGTAATTACTATAGCGTTAAATACCTCCCGTAACTATACGCTATTTATTATATTAAATATAAAGTCTAGCTCTTATTTCTTTACTATTTCTCTTTTATAAAATCTTAATATAAGCCGTCGCAGCTTATTACTTTATAGTATAGCTAGACTAGTAATATTTTTATTTCTATTATATAGTATCCGGACGTGCTATACTAGTAAATATAACTTAATACCTTCTCCTACTATTATTACTATATATTTATTTCCCTTATCTCCCTTGTCTCCGGCGGCGAGTAGGTAGTATATAATATTATAGTATCCTCTTTTTAATACGTTAAGGTTTCCTCCGTACGCTAGTATATTTAATAATAAATACTTTATAACTTTCTTTATTACTTATACGTACAGACTATTATTAGGTATACTTTTATAAATAGGTATATAAAGTTTAGTAATAGTTATAGTTTTATCCCTAAGAATAATTATAATACGTAAAGTCGCTATTAGTATACCTATAATAAAAATTAGCTAACTATACCCTATAAGCTACGCTACTAAGAACGAACGCTGCTTAAATCCTATTTTATAATTTTAATAATAACTTTAATAATAACTTTAATAATACGGTAAAGTAGGCGTATTATAGTATAGTAGTACTATAGTAGTCTAGCCTAAAAAAAAAAAAAAAGGAGTAGAGGCAATAATAGTCTAATACTACTAGTATACTAAACTTATACGCTAAACTATATGCTGAGCTATATATTAAGCTATATATTAAACTATATATTAAGCTATACGCCGTAGCTATAAGTTTAAATCCTATACTAACTAAAATAAAAACTTTTTTTACTATTTTTATATACGCTTATTTTTTTAACTGTATTTAGGAGAATAACTTTTTTTAGCCTATACCTTTTTTAGACTAGTGTCTCGGTACTATACTTTACCTCTCTTTATAAAATAAGATAAAGTAAATTTTTTTTTATAAGCGATTTATATTAAGGCTATATAATTATTAAGAAAAGTTCTTTATCTCTTAAGTATACCAACGACCAATACTTTATTTCCTAACTAATATATATAGACTAGTTAAATAACCTCTACTAGAATATATTTAATTTTTTAATTAGGACTAGTTACTTTTCTATTTAAGTATAGTTTATTCTTAATTAGGTTAGGTTACCACGCTAACGTAATATAGAAATATAGTAATCTATTTAAGTAGTTAATAAGCCTATTTAGGTAATATAATTAAAACTAATAAGGTTAAATCTAAAACCTAATAAACTAATTAATTAAATAGTAGATTAAAGTAGGAAAATATAAGATTTAATCTCGTAACCGATAATATTACTATTATAGGTAGCTAGATTTGTTATTTACTAAGCTATATAGGGTGGTAACTAAAAAACATTAATAAAAAAAATATTTTTTGTTAAAATTTATATAAAATTACCTAATAGGCCTATAAATACGCGGAATACACTATTATAAAAATAATATTATAGAGGATTTAATAATAATTTAAATTACTACTTATTAAGAATATATAATAAATTACAATTACGTAAATAAAGAGATTCTCTTAGTCTCTTATATAAGCCTCTATAACTTTTTAGTTAGTAAATATATTTAACTAAAATATTTACTATACTATTTTAGGCCTAGTATATATTACGTAACCTAACTTTTAATAATAATTTATTCTATAATAATATATTTATATAATTAGTAAAAATATAGCTCTTATCTATATAATTACTAATAATGTAATATATTATTAATATTATAATATATAATAATATATTTCTAATTTTATAAAATTAGATTCTTATTTCCTTAATATAATACTAAATTTAATAAAACTTAAATTTTAAGATAATTTTTTGTAAAAGTAAATACTCCTATTTTAATAATAATATTTATCTTAAAATAAACTCCTAATCGTATTTATAATACAATATAATATATTATAAATAAAATAATTATATAAATAATATTTTTTTACGTTTATCCGTAAGAGCTGTATTAACTTTGTATACGCTACGTCCTTACTTATAATATAGAAGTAGGTAAAAATTAGAAGTGCTATAACCTAGGGCCTATTAAATATAGGATTTTTTGAATTTTATAGCTAGTAGAGTAATAACTTAATAAACAACTTATTAGGCGGTAGCTGTAACGACGGCGGGGCAACAACTATAGAACGGCAATAGAGTATCTATAGGTCGTCGTCGTCTTAGGCAGAACTATAGGCTGTATATAGGGCGTTTAAAATAGCAACCGTAGTAGCTTTTTCTCCTTCCTATAAATACTACACACTTAAAGTCTAGAAATTTTTTATTATTATTATTATATCTATAATATTAGCTTTATTTTAACGTCTAATAATTAATCTACTAGGTAACCTCTAGCGTATAGTATAGGCTTTCGCTAATAACGACGACTAGCTAGATTATATTAAAGACTACCCTAACTCCTATCTTCGCGCAGTATAGCAGGCTAGCTTACTTAATAGGTTAAATTCTTTAGTTAACGTTTTTAATTCTGATTTAATTCTAACGCGCCTTTTTTTACTTAAGATAGACGCAATTCTTAGCCTTAATAATATTTATAAAAACGTTAAGGTTTATTTCTAATTATACAGCAATATAGTAGGCTTTATAGTATAGTAGCGTAAGAGGGGTAAAACTCTTTTATTTAAGGTAGAGAACGGCGGCAGCGGCGGCAGTAATAGTAGTAATAATAGTACTTTAATAATAAAGAAGAAGAACTTCTTTAAAGCGGTAAAGGAAGCGAAGTTCTAGTAAAAAAAGCTTATTAAGGCGGTTAGAATTATTTAGATATAGGAATATACGTACGCGTAAAAGTAAAGTTTTAAAGTAGGTAGTAGTAGTAGAAGGGTATACTACAGCGCTGTAAGGCAGTCGTATAGAACTATTAAGGGAGTTAGTAATTATTTTAAGAGGACTAAGGGGCCCTGCGGGGAGTACAGTGTTGTTTTAATACTTTAATTACTATCTATCTAAAAAGGTTATAGGTTATTAGTGCTGGTAGAAAAGTTATTATAGTTACTATATAAAAAGCTTATTAAGAGTTAGTCGATTACGTAATATAGTAGAAGTTTAAACAGCTAGCCTAGGGTTGTGTAACGTTACGGTAATAACCCTGGGGAAGGGGTTATATAAATAATATAAATAAAGTTAAATCGGGTATAGTTTTTAATGTAAAATAAAGAGAATAATAAATTATTAATAAAAACTTAGTTAAAGTGCTATAAAAGAAAATTAAAGACAATTATTAGAAAATAATTTAAATATTTTAAATAAACTCTTATATATAATATTAGATAAGAGTAGAGTTATAATAATAATATAAGTAATAAAAAATCTATAATTAATAAAAAAAAAATAGTAAAAAATATATACAATTCGCTAAAGAAAATATAAAAAATATTAAATATATAAATATATATAAGAATAATATTATCTAATAGATTAGTAATAGTAATAAAAAATTTATAAAAGGATATTATAGAAAAAGACGGATAAATAGAGTAAAAAAGAACTAAATATTAGTTATTTATAAAATAAGTTATTTTACTATTATAATATATATTTTATCTTTTTAACACATAAAGTATAAAGGTATATATATACTCCTCTTTTTCTAAAACCCCTTTTAATTACCCCGAGCCATCACAGCCACACTATTTATTTAGTTAATATATAAATATATAATTCTATTGTTTTAATATTCCCTATGTTAAGTAGTATATAGCTTATAATTATATATTCTAAGTTTAGAACGGTATTAAGTTAAAAAATAATAGATATTTAATATTTATTAAATACTTAATTTTTCTATTTCTGTTACTAGTAAATATTTTATAAAAAAAGTTATTAAAGTTAAACCATATATAAATATAAGTAAGTAAATTAATAGGTTTGTTAATACTTTTTTTAATATAATAATAATAAGAATATATATATATATATATATATTATATTATATTATATTATAATTATAAAAATTATATTAATATTAATTTAGTTTCGTAATTTTAATAAGATACTACCACTTTTAATAAAATAATAGACGTTTTAAACTATTTTAAAAATTATAAAATTATACTTTTTTTATTCCTAACCTTAACCACTAATTTAGCCCCAGTTAAAAATATATAGAAATATTTATTATTGTAGCTCATTAAAAATAAACAGGTTAATTTAGCTATAGAATTAAGTTTCTAAAGTATAGAGGCAATAAAAAAAGTAATTATAAAAGAGTAAAATAATATATTATAAAAAGTTATTAATAATTATATTTATTAATCCTTAGCTATTATACGGTAGTTATAGAATCTTAAGACTTATAAAGGTATATACATACTCCTCGTTTTTTAAAACCCCTTTTAGTCACCCTGAGCCACTACAGCCACACTATTTGTTTAATTAATATATAAATATATATAAATATATATAATGTTATAAATACCATATTAAATACTAGTAATAATTTATTTACTAATTTATTATTAACAATATAAAAATTTAACTTTTATTAATAATAATTATATTATTGTATTAATATAAAACAATAATTTAAATATTAATAGAATTAAGTATATATTATAATATATATATAAATAAGCCAATATTATATCTTAAATAAAAGGTTATAATAGTGTAAAGTAGTATCATAAATATTTTCTATATTTACGAAATTCTTTTATACCTAAACGCCTTATTAAGTAGCCCCTAAGTTAGTATATTGAATACACTAGTCTTCTCCCTTAAAATAATATTTTTTTTTTATCTTTTTAGGCGTACGAGTTATAAAGTTATATTATTTTATAAAGAATATCTTTTTTAATTGGTCTGTTTTTTTTACCCCTCTATATAACCTTCCTCTATAAAGTAAGTTAAATTTATTTTTGCTTATATAATATCTTAATCTAATTTTATTTTTAACTTTATTTTTTAATACTAGTATAGATCTAAAACAAGTAAAATATAAATAAAATAAATATTATAATTAAAAAAAAATACATATACTATAGATTTAAATTATAATATAAGATTTTAATAAGGATTTTCTAATTATAGTAATAATTGTAATTAATTATTTTTTATACGTTTATTTATAGGAGCGGTATCTACTCTATACACATTATATTCTTAATATATATAGATATAATAGAAGCGTTTTAGCTAACGACTATTAAATATATTATTTCTTAAGTATTATTAATATTATTATGTAAATAAATATACTTATTAGATAATAAGAGCGAAATAATAATTATATCGTAAAAATAGTTTATTATAAATAAAACTATTAATACTCTAAAACATATAAAAATATTAATATATTTATATTTCCCAGTTTTTATAAATATAAAATACTCTAGGTTAAGATGTATTTAATACTATTATTAGAACTATATTATTATTAATTATATTTATAACGTTAGTATACTCGCTGTTAATATTTAGACTTAGTAATCTTTAGTATATAATATAAGTATTTACTAATAGTAATAACTAATTAAAATATATTAATAACTACTCTAACTTCTACTTTAACGTAGTATAAGTAGTTAATTTACTAAATACGTTAAAAGCTTCTTTATTTCAGATTATTATTATTTTTAATTTAATTTTAATGGCTTCCTTTTTATAATAAATAACTATTATTTTAATTATAATAGATGTCATAACAGTTTTAAAGTCTACTTTTAAATATATAATAATATTATAATTTATATAGTTTAATAATATAAAAAAGGTAAATTGTTTTTCTTTAAAGTAAAAAATAGTAGTGGCTGAATTAAAAAAAAAGTTGTATATAGTAGTAAAAGAAGTAAAACTTTAATAAAACAATACTTTATAAAGCCGTTAAAATTATTAAGATATATAGATATATATATATATAATGTAAAATAAATAATATATATATATTATCTCGCTACAAGGTAGATATATAAAAGCCATAGCCTAAAGAAAAGAAAAAAGTAGAGGCGACGGTGGTCCTATAGTACTTTACTAAACTTTAGTATACTAAGCTATATATTAAACTATATACTATAGCTGTAAGAACGAATCTAATTAAACTAAAAATATTATTTATAATTCTTATATACGCATATTTTTTAACTTTATCTAGGATTATAACTTTTTTTAGCTTATACCTTTTTTAGACTCGCGTCTTAACGATATACTTTACCTCTCTTTATATAATATAAAAGCTTACTATTAGAAACTTAGTAATTAGTTTAAAAATATAAAATAGTTTTATAGAAAACGTTAATAAGAATATTATTATAATTATTAATTATTATAATTACTATATATAAAGCCTATTTAGAAATAATTATTTACGTAATTAAGTAGAAGCTTAAATAGTTAGTTTAAAATTATATAATATTTTTATAATAATTTTACAGATTATTATTATTAAAAATAGTTACTATATATTATAGTTTATAAAATAAATTTTATATTTAATATTAATATAGTTTATTTATAATTAACATTATACTATATAGTAAATTAAAAATTTAGAAATTTTAGTTATGCTTCTATAAATAATATACTATTAATTAAAAGTACTAAGTTTAAGTAGTTATTTTTTTTATATAAATATAATTTATATTATATTTTATAACAGTTATTATCTAGTAAATAATATAGTATTAGTTATAATATTCTTAATATATTTAACTAAAAACGCGTTAAAACTCTTTTATATAATCTTTAAACTAAAGTATTAATAAAAAGAGCTTTTATTAAAAAATTTCATAGCATTAGTATTATATACTATTTAATTAACAAGAAGTTTTTTAATTAATATATAAATATTTTACTAATAGCGTTAAATCTTACAGAGAGTAATAGCTATATAATATTTATACTTAACTATTATTTAAAGCTGTAACTATCTACTTTCTAGATTAAATTATAGTGGGATGTAATAAAAAAAGAGTAATTAAAAATATAAATATTTAAAAGTTTAATAACTCTATATATATTATATTTCTTTACGTTTATCCGTAGGAGCTATATTAACTTAGTATATACTACGTCCTTACTTAATATAAAAATAGGTAAAAATAAAGGCACTCTAACTAAGGCATATTAAATATAAAAAATTTTAAATATTATAGATAGTAGAGTATTAATTTAAATTAATAAATTTATTAAACTATAATAGTAATAACAGCACGTAGGTAAAACTATTAATTATATATAGCGCATTTAATAATAAAAGCGTAGTAATTTTTTTCATCTCCTATATAATATCTTTTAAAATATTTTCTTTTTAGAATTATTACAGCTAGAAGAACTTTAACGCTTATTTTTAAATACTTAATAATTACAACCGACGTCGGCCAGAAATTAATAATAATTATAGTAATTTTAACCTTTACTAAAAACTTAAATAACTAGTAGGGTTATATTAAGAACTATCTAAAATATTATTATAAGTTTATAAAGGAGGCTAGTCTTCTTAAAGGGCAATTTTTTTAATATTTTTAGTTCTAGGTTAGTTACTATATAGCTTTTAATTTTTAAATATAAAATAATTGTTAATTTTCATAATATCTACAGCTTATACTTATATAGTAATATAATAAAACTAATAAAACAGTAGCTTAAAAGGACTAAGGACTTACTAAGTAAAATAGAGGGTAAGGGAAAGAGTAATATATACTTAAAAATAGGTAAAGAAGAATTCTTTAAAGCTGCATAAGAAAAACAAGTAAAACTCTAAAAAGAAAATTTTTTATAAGTAGTTAAATTTATTCGGGTATATACGTAGAAATAAAATAGGTAGTAGATAATAAAAGATAAATATATTACAGCGCTATAAAATAGTTATATAAAAACTTACTATTAGAGAGTTAGTAATTATTATAAAAGAATTAAAAATTTTTATATATTTATATACTAATCGAACAAATAGTGTGGCTGTAGTAGTACGGGGCGCCTAAAAGGGGTTTTAAAAATAGAGGAGTATATATATACCTTTATTAAAAAGATTTTATAAAGAGTAGTTTTAATTACTATTAAAAAGATTATAGATTATTAGCGCTAGTAAAAAAGTTATTATAGTTACTATATAAGAAGTTTATTAAGAGTTAGTTAATTACGTAATATAATAAAAGTTTAAATAGCTAGTCTAGGATTACGTACCGTTATAGTAATAATCCTAAATAAGGGATATATATTATATTTAAACATTTAAAATAAAGTTTCTTTATAGAAAGCTTTATTAAATATAGTATAATAAAGCCTAATTAGACTAAGCGTATTTATAGCTATAGTTATATAGACTTAACTTAAGACTTTTTTTTACTTAACTTTACGTATTTATAACTTTTTAACTGGCCTATAGAATTCACTATAAAATATATATATATTAATAATTACTATAAGAACAAAGGTATATATAGACTCCTCCTTTTTTAAAACCCCTTTTAGTCGCCCTGAGCCACTACAACTACACGTTTTATTTAATTAATATATAAATATACTATAAAATATTAATTAATAAAATTTCAAGTATTATTTCGTTTCTAAATAATTCGTAAATTAAAGTTAAGATATAAAATCTTAATTTAGATAATTTAGACGTTATTTAAAACACTATTATTAAGTATAAAGATATATATATACTCCTCCTTGTTTAAAACCCCTTAGGGTTGCCCTGAGCTATTACAGACACACTATTTGTTTAATTAGAATATAAATATATTAAAATATTATATATTTAACTTATTTTAACAATTTAAAATTCTAAATAAAAGTAGAACTATATATTAAGTTTAACAATATAATAATTATTAAATTTATATATATATTAAATTAGTATTACCTAAAAGATATTTTAAATTTTTATAAATTTAAAGTCTTATAACTTGATATATAATAAAAGTAATAATATAATATTTATATAATATTTTAGACTATATAATATACTAAAAAGCTAATATTTTATTACTACCTAACTAGGTAAGTTAAATTTTAAGTATATATTGTCTAATAATAATAATATATTATTAACTATTAAATAGGACTAAAATCATTTTAATTATAATAAAAATTATATAAAATATAAATTAAGTAAAAGATAGAATATAATTTTTTAATATTTATTATTTCTTTATTATAATAAAACGTAAGATAATTTTAGTAAAATACTCGTAATCTATATTATAAATTTTTATATAAGTAATATATATATATGTTATAGCTAATTCTATAGCCTAGTTAAAAAGTTAGAAATACGTAAAATTAATTAAAAAAAAGTTTTAAATTTAAGACTATATAATCCAGGCTATAAATACGCTAAGCCTAAGTAGGCTTTATTATACTATATATAATAACTCTTTTTATAAAAAAACTTTATTTTAAATTTTTAAATATTATATTTCTAGAGTTATTACACTTTTAAAAACTATTTTTTTTAATTACTCTTTTTTTGTTGCAACCTTCTATATTATCTTTTTACTTTTTTTATTAATAGTTTTTATAAAACTTTTTTAATTTTTATTACTTTTACTAGTAGTAAATAGCCTTTTAAGTTATATAAAACCTTTAAACCTTATTTAATTTTTTTTTATTAAAAATTATATTATTATAGTTTAAATGAGTATGCTATAATAGAGAAATTAAATTAATAAGTAAATATATATTAGGAGATTGTAATAATATATAATTATAAAAAATAGATAGTTAAATTAATAATAAAATAAGTAAGGATAATAATTAAGTATCTCTATAATATTAGGTTAGTAATTATATAAAACCTACTATTACAGAGAGATAATTAAAAAAAAATTAATTAAAAAAAATACTCTTTTTAATAATTTATATATAATTATATAATAGTCCTAAAAATACGTAAAAAGTACTATTTTAAAGAGAAAATTATTATAAATATTATTTAAGTTTTCGGTACTACTTATTAAGTATATATAGTAAAATAAAATTAGGTAAATATATATATTTATATACTAATCGAACAAATAGTGTGGCTGTGATGGCTTGGGGCAACCAAAATTAGGTAAATATAAAAATTCTTTTAGTCTCTATTTAAGGTGCTATAACTTTTTAGTTAGTATATATATTGAGCTAAAATTTTAACTATACCCTTTTGGGCCTAGTAAGGATTACATAACCTTAGTTTTAATAAGTATTTTTTATAATAATAAATATATATAATTAGAAAAAATTTATTTCTTACGTAGATAATTACTAATTACGTAATATATTAGTAATGTTATTCTATATAATAATATTTTTTTAATTTTTATAGATATTAAATTCTATTTCCTTATTATATCCGTAAATTTAATATATTTTACATTTTAAAAAAATTCTCTTTTAAAGGTAAATATATTTATTTAAATAATTATGTTTACTTAAACGTAATCCCTAATAGTAATTATAGTACTGTATAATATATTAAAAATAATAAAAAAATAATAATACTATATATATAGTTAAAGAGGATAGAGTTTTTAAGGTTATTTAAAGAGATAAAAGAATTATTAATAAAGACTTAAATAAAAGTCCTAAAAAGAAAAGAAAATACTATTATTAAAAAATTATCTAAATATTATATATATGTATCTTTTTCGACACATTAAGTATAAAGGCATACACATACTCCTCCTTTTCTAAAACCCCTTTTGGTCGCCCCGAGCCACCATAGCCACACTATTTATTCGATTAGTATATAAATATATATATATATTTAAATTTTAATTAAATAAATAGTGTGGCTATAGTAGCTTAGGGCAACTAAAAGGAGTTTTAAAAAAGTAGTAGTATATATATATATATATACTGAATAAATATTATAAAAACATTCTTATAAAAAGTTTTAAATGAGTAGGATTATAATATTAATAAAAGTTAAAGAAAAACCTAAAATTAACCAATAATATAGGCGAAAAAAATTAATATACGTAAATATAAAAAAAAAAAAATAATAAAAAGATAAATTTTGAACTAATAATACTTTCTAATAAGTTAGTAATATAAAGGAGAGAAGTTAAGAATAAGTATTATAAATAAAAAGAGGAAATATTATAATTAAAAAAGAACTAACTGTTAGTAAATTATAAAATAACTTATTTTCTTTTTTTTAGGGTTATTATTATAATGTTATATACCTTTAGGCTAGCTATTTAAACTTTTACTATACTACGTTATTAACGCTAACTTTTAATAAGTTTTTTATATAGTAACTCTAATACTTATAACTATAATAATTTTTCTACTCGTACTCTCTATAGGATCCCTTAGTCTTCTTAATATAATTATTAACTTCTCTAATAGTAAGCTTTTACGACTGTCTTATAGTATTATAGTATATTCTTTTTTATTACCTACTATACTTCTATACGTATATATATCTTAATATCTAACTAATCTTAAGTACCTTAACTAGTTTTTATTACTAAAGTTTTATTCCCTTTATTACTTTAAAGAAGTCTTTTTTTTTATTTTTAAAGTACTGCTCCCGTCGCCGTTCTTTATTTTAAATAAATAAGTTTTATTTTTTTTGTATTATTATACTATAAAGTGTACTATATTTTTATAAATTTAACAATAGATCTTAATATCCTCATAAATATAATTAAAGGTAAAAATTATATATATTTTAAATAAGAAAGCGTGCGTTAGCATTAAATTAAACTTAAAAATATTAATTAAAAAATTATCTAGCCTATTAAATAAACTAGCCTATTATACAGCGTAAAAATAAAAGTTATATAGTTTTTAATATAACTTAACTAGTTATTACTATTAGTAAAAGCCTATACTATATACTAGAGATTACTTAGTCTAATTATTAAACGCTAGTATAAAGTTAAAATTATAGATATAATAAAATAAAAAATAAATAGTATAGTTTTAATTATAGTACTAGAAAGATTGCTAGACTTTAAGTATATAATATTTTTAAAAAGAAGCGATAGCTACTACTTTTACTATTTTAAATACGCTATTTATTAAACGTATTATATATAATTTTTATAGTTCTATATATAATAAACTATTACTATTTTATAGTTATTATTCTACCGTTATTACCACTGTAACTTAATTAGTTATTTACTTAAGTTATTACTTTACTCGCTATAATATTTAAAAAATTCCATATTTAATAGGCTTTAGTTATAGCGCTTTTATTAATACTTATATTTATATTGAGTAAGGACGTAGTATATACTATAGTAATATAGCTGCCATAGATAAACGTAATGAAATAAAGTTAGTTATTTTAATATTTTAATATATTAAAATATATTACGTTTTATATATTTTTACGGTATAGTTTTATTTTATTTTATATTAATTATATTAAATATATTATTTATTAGGATTTAATATTTTAAATATAGAATATTATTTAAATAAAAGATAAAAGTAATTTAGCATTTATAAAAATGTATAATTTTTTAATTTTTTATACTATTAAGGATTATATAAATAAAGTTCTTATACCTAAAGTTAAACCGAATATAAAAAGTAGTAAGTACATTAGTATATCTTTTTATAATTTTTTAATTTAATAATATATATAAATAAATATATTATTATATTATATTATATTTATGAACTTTTTATTTATAGTAATCTATATTAGTAATTATAATAAGATACTATATTTATTTATATAATAAAGGAGGTTATAAACTAGTTTAGACATAATAAAAGTATATATTTTTATTACCTAGCCTATAACACTAATTTGGCCCCTATAATAAAGAGATTAAATTATTTTAAATCTAGGCTAAATAATAATAAAGAAACTAATTTAGCTATAGATTTAAGTTTATAAAGGATAGACACTGTTAACAAAACTATTTTTAATATATAAAATAATATACTCTATAAATTTATTAATAATTATATTTTAAAACTCTCTAACTATTATAAGCTATTTATAGAAACTTAAGGATACTATACTAAGTACTAGTATTATATTACCTACTAGTTTATTCATAAATATTTAATAATGTATTTCTTATTAATAATTATATAATTAATATATTAATATATAAATATATATATATATACTAATAGAACAAATAGTATAGCTATAGTGGCTCGGGGCGACTAAAAGGGGTTTTAAAAAAGGAGTATATATATACCTTAATAATTGATATAAATATAATTTATATATTAATAAAATATAGCATTTAATAGTATATATATAAAAATAAGGCATACTAAAATATGTCTATATAGCTTACTAAGTAGTCTATAATAAGATAGATAATATACACTAGTTCTTTTTTTTTAAAATAATATTTTTTTCGTATTATTAGGCTTATTATTAAGAATTAGTGTATAGTAGTAATATCGTATAATATATAAAATAAATTAGGTATATATTATTTATAAGAGTAAAAAAATAAATTATTACTTAGCTAAAACCCTATAGTATTAACTATATATTTTTTTTATTATATAAATACGCTTCTATTTATATTAGAAATACTTAAGTTATAATATTATTCCCCTATTAGGACTGCTCTTAGCCTAAAAGTAAGTAATATAAGTACGTATAGTCTATATATATTTATTTAGTACTTTTTAGACTATATTAGTATAATAATATTAAATAATAGGGTTAGGTACTTTTTTTTACGGTTTTTTTTTGGTTACGATATAGTAGTAATTAGTACTATTTATTTTTTACTATTTCTACTAGCTCTAGTTAATTATAGAATAAGCTAATTAAGAATATTATTTTACTAGCGCTAGTGTCTTAGCACTTTTAATTATAAAATTATGCTTTAGAATCTTTTACTTCTACTTTTTATATTAAATTTAATTATTTTTTGTAAAGGTAAGTATTTTATATAAGGCGTAAGGTAGTAAAATTTAATATTAACTATACTATATAGCTATACTAAAGTATAATTAGCTTTTATATATTAAATTTTATATTATATTATTAAGTTTCTATTTATACTGTTACGACATCTTTTAAATATAAGATACTTAAAGACTTTTATATTTAGTTAATTTAAAAAAATAAATAGTATACTAAGTTACCTAATATTGGCTATATTAGGGTTATAGTAAAGTATAGTATTCTAAACTAAAACTACTAGTATTTAATAGACCCTAATAGGGATAAATAAAAATTATTTATCTACGAGGGTTACTAGACTAAGACTTACCTTTTATATTTTATAAAAAACGCTCTTTCCTGTATAGTAAGTATTAATTTAGTATTATTTAATACTATATAATACTAATTATACTATTTAGCCTTTATACAGCTAACTTTACTATTTTAAATAGTTAAAAACTACTATTAGTAAGGCTATAAGAGCTAATTAGAATAAGTATTTTATTTTCGACTAAAAGTTATATAAGTAATACTATATAACGTATAAAATCTAACTTATAAAATATACGTATTAGGTTATAAACCTACGCTATATAAGGTACTCTATAATTTTTAAGAAAGTCTAATTATAGTATATAGTTAAGTTTATTACTTTTATACTTTTTAATATGACTAAAATACGTACGAAAATTTAAAATAATAAAAAAAAATTAATAAGAAGATTAAGAACATCTATAAGTAAAATATAGCAGATTTAAAGGCGTAACCAAATAGTTTATATAAATATAAAGAAATTTAGCGCTAATTATTATATAGTGGTAATATTAAATTTTTTAAAAACTTTTACGCCTATAGCGACGCCTTTTATTTTATTAATAAATATACCAAGTCTAGTGTCCTCTTTTATAAACGTAGTTACTTTAATTTAGTTTTAGAAAAAAAGTAAAAGTATATAAAAATTAATAATAATTTTAATAACTCTTAAATAAGTTTTAAAAAGAATAGAAAAGACGTAAGTATTTTCTATAATTGTATAATAGTATTATTTAGACTAATTTAGTACTTTTTAGTATACTTAATTATTTATACGCTTTTTAAAAGTCTAGTACTACTTATATAGTAGCTTTAATTAGTTTAAAAATTAATTAAAAGTTTTAAGCTACTAATTATACTATTTAGTTTTAAATTAAGGTCTAGGCCTTTTTTATATTTTTTTTATTACTTTTTTCCGCTATTATAAGTCTTACGCTTTTTAAACTTTTAGTTTTACTAGATTAGGTTTTAGTTTTATAAATAATAATAATCGTAAAAAAGTTATATATTATAATACCTATTTTAGTACGAATTATTATATTAAAAGTCACGTAACCTACTTTTTTATTAGTTATACTTATTATTTAGCTATATGTCCTAGTAACTATATTTAGGGGTAAATAGTAAGGAGTGTTACTATTATAGAATTTTAGTAAATAGTTAATAAAATTATAATTTTTTAGGTCTCTATAGTTATTACTATATTTAATAGGCTTTTTAATATAATAATTTATAGTATATAGTACTAATTTTTAATAATTATATTTTTTAATTTACTATTATATACTTCTATATTTTTTATAATTATTTTACTATACCGTTAAACTACTTTAACTTTTAATAGAGCTATTTATATTACTAAATTCTTTATAGGAGATATATATAGAACTATAAAAGTAAAAAATAATAAACTTATTTTAAATAAGAAATATAGTCCTAAAATAGTCTAACATAAACTATTAATTTATACTAAGGAATTTTTTAGACTAATTTGGCGGTTATAACTACTAAAAGAAAAAAAAAGTAATCTTTTTAACTTCTTTAGGGTCTATATAGAGTTATTTTAAATTATTCTTTTTTTTTTATAAAAGCGGCTTTAGTTTTATTATACTAGTGCACTTTTAGGTAGATTATTATTTTTTATAAAAAAGTTATTCTATTTTTATATTATTTAATCTGCTAGGGTTATTTTAAATTTTTTTAAATTAATTTTAAATTAATTTTAAAACCTTTTTAACGCTTTTATACTAATTAATATTTTTAGGTGTTCAGTATTCTCTTTATCTAGATAGACTTTTTATTTAATAAAATATTTTTATTAATTAAACTTATTACGTTCACAGTCTATAATATATTATATATTATAAATATTATTACTAAATTAATATAATATATTAATTATTAGGTTCTACTTATACAATAGTATACTTCGGGGTTTATATAATTTTAATAAAAAAATAAAAAAATAAATAGATTTATTCTAGACTTATAAGTTTTTTTTATATATAGTAGGTTAATACTTAATAGAGTTTCCTTACTACGTTCGTACTCCTGGATCGTTATCTAGACGTACTTATTACTTTTTAATATATAGTAGGTAGACTACTTATATACTCAACTACTATACTAGAACATAACTATTTCTAGTTAATTTTTTTACTTAGTCTTATAGATTATATATAATAATTTAAAAACTAAAATTTACTCTTTACTTCTAGATTTAGTAAAATATATTTTTTATTTTAAAATATATTTTTATACTTTTCTACTACTTTTAGTTTTTATTTAGCTTTATAATAAATATTAATAAGTTTAGAGACTAAGTGGTAGGGTAGTATAGTAGGCAAGTGCCTAGAAATATATTAGATTTACAAAATTTTATAAATTTTTGTTATTATTTATATATTATAGATTTAATCCCTTTTCTTATTATAAGTATTTTTTAAATACGCCTACTTTACTAGTAAAAAAAACAGAGTTTTTAGAAGTATAGAGTATTATTAAGTAATTAATATAAAACTATAGAAAGCTATAATCTTTATATAAAATATATTATATCTAAAGGTATAGGCGAGATTTTAAGCTAAAAATTACTATCTAAAGTTAGATAACATAAAAATTTATACCTAAATAGGTCTAGCGTAGAAAACTAGTCCTAATTAGGTAATAGATTAGTAGTTTAGTCTAACTATTTAGTAATATAATATTCTAGTTAGAAAAATTAAAGAGTCGGTTCTAGTTTATTTAGGAGATAAAAGACTTTCCTTAAATAGTTAAGTTGTTTTAATATAAAAGACTTATTTTTTTTAAAAAAAAAAAGGCTAAGTAAAAAGTTTAAGAGCCTTCTGTTTTACCTAGCGCCTATAAAAACTAATTTAACTCTTTTAAGCTATATTTATAGTAGACTTAAAAGAGTATATATTTAGTAGTAGAGTACTAACTATTATTATATAATTATTAAGAGTAAGTTAAAAAGAATATAGGCTAGCCTAAAAGTAAAGTAATAGTATAAGGACATATATACTTTTACTATGTATACGGGTATAAAAAGGCGTATAAAAAGGGAGAAAATAAAGGCGTTATACTAAGACTTAAACTATTAACTATATATAGCTAGTTGTAGTACGTACACTTCTACTAAAATAGTTTTAATAAAAGAGGAGATAAAGTTTAGTAAGAACACTATATTAAAAGTATACTATAAGATAAGTTACGGCTACCTTATATAATACTTCTTTTATAACAGTTTTTACTATTATAATTTACCTTATTATTATAATAGTTTAGTAGCTAATATATACTATAGTACGTTATATATAATAAACTAGATTTATTAAAGTTTATATAGTTCTAAATATTCTATATAAAGATCCGCCTTATATATAAATTAATATTATAATAACTGTAGAAATCATAACTAATATTTAAGTAAAAAATTACTTAGTAGTTAAGTATTTAGTAACTAAAAAGTAATTAAATTATTTATAGAGCTATTACTACTGTTATAGTATACTATATTATAGATATTATGTATATAAAGGTTCTAGAAGCGTTTAATTATTATAACTCTAAAGGATACTAGAACTAGATTTAATTAAATAAAACTTTTATAATACTACTAACTAGTACTAGAATAATAAGTAAATAAAAAATAATAAAGACTAAATACTATAGATAATAACTAACAAAGAGAATAGTACTAAAATTTAAGAAGTTGTAAAGATTATTGTATAAGTAAAGGCGATAAAATTATTTTAAGTATTTTATTTTAAGCACGAAGCGCAGAGCGTAAAAAGTAAAATATAAAACATAAAAAATAATAAAGGGGGCGGCTGTATAGGGTTAATATATTTAAGGATATAATATTTATATACTAATCGAATAAATATTGTGGCTGTGGTAGCTCGGAGCTACTAAAAGGGGTTTTAAAAAAGGAGGAGTATATATATGCCTTTATTTTAAGGATATAAAAGCTTATAAAAAATAAAGAGTAATATATAATAAGTAATAGTACTTATAGTATTATAAATTAACTAATAGGCGGCATAGTTAATTATATTTTTATAACCTTAAAAGTAAGTATTAAACAGCTGCCGAAGCTAAGCTTTTAATAATTATATAACTAACTTACTAGTAATAAAGGGACAGTTTAATAAGAAGGATAATAATAATTAAATAAATAAGTGCCGGCCACCTATTATTATAGATAAACTTTATATAAAAGGTCTATAATTATTAATTATTTTACTCTAAGTAATAGAAAATAGAAAAATACTATTTAAGGGTTTTATTTTACTATTTTATATTTATACTTATTTGTACGTAAAATATAGAAAATAAGATTTACTTTAAGTTTAAATAATAATACAAAGTAGTCTAATCCTTTATTTATATAAGTAGCTTTTTATTAGATAGTACTATTTTTAAATTATTATAAAATTTATTAACTTTATAAATCTATAATTTATTTAGATTAATATTATTTTAATTTATTCTTACTAGTATATACTAGATTATTTTTAAGACATAGTTTAAAATTATAAAAATTATATTATATATAATTTTAGTAAAGTAACTAGAAATTAAGTTTATAATAAATTTATAGTTATATATTACTATAGTGTATTAAAAATAAAAAGTAAATAAAGAAGACTATATACTTTATATATTTTTAAATTAGCGTACTAATAATGCTTAGAGTTATGAATATAATTAGTTATAATTTTAAATATATCTATTTATTTATATTTACGCGATACGTGTTTAAGGGTATATTTTATATTATAATACCTTAAAAGGGGACTATTATAGTATTTTATAATTACTCTTATTTTATTTTTAGGAGTATAGGACTATATTAGTTTTATTAATATAAATTTAGTACTCTCTAAACTATTTAGTTATAAATTATTATTACTATTTTTAGCTAAATTTAACTTTTTATTCTTTAAGTCTATTAGGAGGTTTAAGAAAGTTATGTTTTTAAGGTAAATTACGTAGTTTAAAGTTTTAATTATTTTATATAAATTTTAAATTATATTTTTAATTTATTTATATATTTATTATTATTATAAAAACTATAACCCCGTTAATCTTTAAAGTAAAGAGTTATATTAACTCTTTTATATATTCTATAAAGACGATATTATATTTATACTTTACTATTTTAGACTCTAGTATATAATTAGGGCGGTAAAATAAAATATTAGCTAGATTTATTAACCCTATCTTATAGAATAGGTTAAAATTATAATTAAAAAAAAGTAAGTATAATTATACCAAATATAGTGCTATGGTTTTTACTTAAATAAATTATTATAAATTATTATAATTTATAAAAATCTTATAATGAATACTCTATAAATATTATTTTTAATATTTCATACTTTTTATAATAGTAAGAAGTTTTTTATTATATATACTATAATAGCCCTACGCGCTATTTAACTTTTTTAAATAATAATTAACTAACTACTACTAAAATATTTTATCCCCCTTAAAAACTAATTAGCTTAAAATAGTACAAATAATTTTATTAAAGGCGTTTATCTTAATTTAAGCTTATTTTATATACTTAAAGTATATTAGTATTAGTACTTTAAAAAAATATTTTTAAGTTTTTTAAAAGAATTTTTACTAGTATTACTTATACTTGTATAAAAACTTTTTTTTCTTTATATAATTAGTTTATCTTTAGCGCTATCTAGCGCTTTTTAAATTAATTTAGTAAGTAGTAGAACTAATTAAAATAATTAGTTTATAAATCTATAATAATAGTTTATAAAACTAATAAAGACGTATATAGTATATATATAAGCAGATTTAAATGAATTTTAAATTATGTTAACTTAAGTTAGGCCTATTAAAAGGCTCTTAAATAAAGTAATAACATTAAAATATTATATAAATTTAGTACACAAAAAATATTTTCTAAAATTTAAATAAAACTTTACTTTATATAAATACTATATTACTTATTTTATATATCTTTTCTATTTTTTTTTAGTATCTAAGAAGATAAGTATATTATTAAGGTATATAATATAGGTTATATTAACTAATCTAGTTACTATTTAAAATATAAGCTATTAAAACTACGTAAGTATATTTATTAAACTAAAAAGTATATATATTTATATATTAATCGAACAAATAGTATGGCTGTGGTGGCTCAGGGCGACCAAATAGGATTTTAAAAAAGGAGGAGTATGTGTATGCCTTCATACTTAGTGTCGAAAAAGTCAGGTAAGGCTAGGTCGAAAAAAACTAAAAAGTATAATTATATACTTAAAATAGTTATATCTTATACAAAAAATAATTTTTTACTTATTATCTTTTATACTATAAATATAATAGTAAGCTTGTTATAAGTTAAGTTTAGTATAAATATATACTTTTATAAAATAGTCTAGTAATTTTATAATTAGTAAATACGTATTATGATTTTTAATTATAATTTTATTAAGACCATTATACTTTATATAAAGTCTAAATCTATTTTTTTTATAAAGAAAATAGGGGCTTTAGTTAAAAATTTTAATTACTAAATCTATAGTCTTAATCGAGATCTAAAAGTTTTAAAATTATAATAAAATAATTAATATAAAATATTTTATATTATTTAGTTATATACTAAGCTATTTCTCTATATTCTCCTATACTAACTATCTATTATCCTCCCTTTAAAAACCTTTTTTTATTTATCTTTAAATATCCTCTGTAGCGTTAAGCTATAGCTCTTCTCTATATATTAGTAACTTTTATTTTATATTATCTTAATTAGAATTATATACACCTTTTATATTATAGACTATAGTTTCTAATATATTTAGTTACTTACTAAAAAACTATACTATCTTCTTATTTTAGCGTCCTATAATTATTAGCGTTAGTATTATTATTACTAGCTTTATAGTTACTAGCAACTTTCTTTTATAACTTATTTTTATTAATTAACTATTTTATAAAGTAGTATAACTACAGTAACTTTAGTATTTTTTTTTTTACTTAATAGTACTTATAAGCGGCGGATTTTTAGCTTTTTTACCTATCTAAGTAGTTTGTTTTTAATCCTTTTTAGTAACTCTATACCTATATATATAAGACTATTTTACTTAAATATTAACTTTTACAGGTTACCTACGAAGATAAATAGTAGTATATTAGTTATATTAAATATACTTCTTACTTTATATTTCTTATTTATTTAATTTATTTTAAAAGCTTAGAATATTTAATATACTCTATAGTATAGGCTAAAGTAAGTCTAGTATATATATTTTACTAAAATTTTATTTTTTAACGTACTAAGAGTGCGTATTTTAGTTATAGAATAGTAGTATACTATTATTAGTAAATAGTACTTTAGACGCTATAATATATACTATAGTTATAATATCTTAATATTTTTTTTTATAAATACCTACTTACTATTAGTTTATAATAGTAAATATACTAGTACAAGTTACTATATAAAGTAATAAACTATATTAAGCTGCAAATCTATTAAATACTATTAAGTAGTTATTATATATCTATTTTAGTACTATCTTTTTTTATTAGACTTAGTACAGTACTTTTCAAAGCCGGTTATTACGGTTTATAGTATATATAGTACTTTTCTTTCTAATTATGTAGTTACTAATAGTAACTTTATTATATAAAAAAAACTAAATTACTAAATCTGTCTCTATTTAAAATATTATTTTATATACCTTTTAAGAACCTCTAATTTAGTACCTAAAAGATTATATATAAAAATAAAATATAAAATTAGTACTAGACTAAATATTAATTATTAGATTATTTAGTTGATTGTTTATAAAAATATTAAAATTTTTATTTAAGGCTAGATCTAAAAAATTTAAGTACTTAGGTAGTATATAGTATTTTTTATATTTATTTAGTTTATTTTAACCCAAAACCTTTATTAACCCTATTAGGTATATATATATTTAGATAGTTAGCTTATATATATTTTACTTAAACGTTTTTATAGCTTTAAGAATAATTTTTCTAATAAAAATATTATTCTTCTTAAAATTATCTTTAAAAAGAACTCTTTAAGAAGTAATATTTATTATTAAATTTTTTTAATTAAATTAAAATAAATTTAATAAAATTTTATATTAAAAGAGATCTATAACTGTAAATAAAATTAGATAAATTTAATTTTAACCATATAAGTTAGTTAAATCTATTTTAATTACTGTAGTACTATAAATAATTATACTAAAATAATTTACTACTTATACTAATAATCTATTAAGAGTAGTTACTTTTAAGCCTATCTCTTTTACTAGCTTAGTACTTATAAAATTTAAAATAAACTTTAAGTCTATTAGGACTTTAATATAGCCTTTATTTATAATTTTAGCCTTTAAAGTAACTATTCCTTTAAGTTAGTTATATAACTAGCTAAATTAACTACTAATATATTTAACTTTAGGTATTTTTAGTAAGTAGCTTATAATAATTTTAATATAGGCGATAAGTACTCTAATTACTTTTACTTTTTTTTATTTTTTACGTAAGTTAATAACGTAGTTTTATTAGTTATTTTTATAAATCTAAAAGCTACTAGTTTATTTTTATATTAGTAATTAGAAGTATAGTAGTTCTTTTTTTTTAATATAATAAAGTTGCTATTAGTAACTACCTAATTAGAAAAGAAAGTGCTATATATACTATATAATTTAACAACTAGCTCTTAAAAGCACTATATTAAGCTTAATTAGAAAAGGTACTATACTAAAATAGGTATATAATAACTGCTTAATAGTACTTAATAGTTTTATAGCTTAGTAATTTATTACTTTATACTAACTTATACTTACGTATCTACTATTATAACTAATACTAAATAGGTATTTATAAAGAAAGAAAAAGAAAATAATATATTTATAGTATAAATCGCGCCGCCTAAAGTATTATTTTACTAATTATAGTATAGTACTCCTATAATTACGTATCTAAAGGGCGCGTTTCTAATACTATAAAATAGACTTAAAAGTATATATATAGGCCTGCGCTAGGCACTGTAAAGTATATAATATTTATAAAATATAATATAAGCTTACGCTAAATACTCTAAACAGTACTATAAAATATATAATATTTATAAAATAAATTAATATTATAACTAAACTATCGCAACCCGCGCTAGGCGTAGTAATTACTAATAATATTTACTATTATATATAGTACTACTGTACTATAAGCGTATAATTAATAAATAAAAATAACTACTCTGTAATAGACAAAATTTTTAAAAGTCTAAAACTATAAATAAGGTAACTATTACGTCCTAATCTACTTATATTATAAAAAAAAAGAGTTAATTAGCTTACTACTTATAAATATATACTAATTACTAAAGGTGTATAGTAAGTTATTTTATAAAAGTAATAATAATAACTAATAACTATAGGTAAATTAAAGGAGAACTAGTAGTATAATAAAGATATTATTTTAGATATATAACAGCGTTTACTATATATAAAAGCAAATATAAAGAATTATCTAAGCTTTATTAAATAAATAATAAAGTATACTAGCACAGGTATAAAATAGGTAAAAAATATAAAAAGCTTTAGGGCCTTTTTAGGTTAATTACTTTTAATACGATAATAATAGCTAGCAGATTTAGAATAATAAAAATAAGTAGCTAAGTATATAATTAAATAAAATAAAATATTTTATATTAATTATTTTATTATAACTTTAAAATCTCTAGGTCTCTATTAAGATAGAGTAGTTTTTTTTACTATAATAGTAATATATTAGTATATTAGTAAGAGATTTTATTTTAGTTAGTACTCTGTTAAACTAGTTAATACCTAATTATACTTATTAGTTTTATTTAAAACGGTTTTAGGGTCTAGTAAATTTTTTTTATATTTTATATATTATTTTAGGTTCTTATATTTTAAAAGTACTAAAATTAGTTATTTTTTTTATTAATATAAAAAATTTGTCTTGTTTTCTATTTTAGAAATAATATTAATTTATTATTATTTTTTAAAGTCTTTAGTCTAGTTTAAAGATTTTTATTTATATAGTTTATAAACTTTAAACCTATTAGGATTTTTTACTAATTATATAATTATATATTAATTAAATAAATAGTGTGGCTGTAGTGGCTATGTAGGCGAACAAAAGGGGTTTTAAAAAAGAAGGAGTATGTGTATATATTTATTATTAATTATAAATATATTTAGCTCCTTCTAAAGAGAATAGATATAGTTTAAAAGTTTTATAGAAAACTATTTATATAGTTAAATAGGTTATATAAAATTAATTTTAGTTTTATTAGACTATTATAGTAGTACTTTAAGGGCGTTTAGTATATTAATTATTAAAAAATTTTTACACTTTTTTTATAGAAGATTAGTACTAAGTTTTAAAATAATTTTAGCTATTTAAGTAGGTGAAAGAGGATCATTAATATAGGTAATAATAAATTTAATATTTAAAATCTTTATTAAAAAATAGGTTAATAATTCGGAAAAATAGTATTTATAATTATTTTTTTAAAAGTTAAAGTTATGTCTACCCTGCTGTTTATAAATATAAAAAGCTTTTAGTATTAGTAAGTATATAGCTAAAATAAAAACTAAAATAGTATAATTTTATAAAATAGTTAGATTTTTTATAATTTTAGTTTAGTTACCTATATTAAAATAATAATAAATATTAAGTTATTACTTTATTTTTTTTTATTTTTAACCTATTATAGCTAAGCGTATACTTCATTAAAATTAGTAAATATAAAGAGTTTTAATTAACATAAAAGTATTTAACTATAATAGTTAATAACTATTTATACCCTTTTATATTTTCATAGGCTTAATAAAAACGTTTCTACAACTTATATATAATTTTAAAAATCTTAAATATTAGGGATACTGAAAGGAAATGTAAAAGTATTTTTAAATTTTTTAATAATTTTAGTATTTTATAGAACTAATATATTATATATAATAAAATAATAAAACTTTTTTAAAGCTATATTATACTAAATCATTTCTAAAAAATAAAATAGCAATTTAAATATTAAGAATTAGGGTAGAGTAGTAATATAATATAATATATAAAATAAATTAGGTATATATTATTTATAAAAGTAAAGAGATAAATTTCTATTTAGCTAAAGCCCTATAGCGTAGACTATATATTCTTTATTATATAAGTACGCTCTTTTTTAAAGCTAAAACACCTAAGTTATAATACTTATTAATTAAAAAGTTATATTTTTTAAAACGGTATATTTTTTAATTAATTTTTTTATTCCCTAATAGTACTACTGTTACTTTATTATATATAAACTGCAATAATAGATTTAGCTAATATTTTTATTTTGTTTACTATACTACAGTTTATTTATATTTTATTTATATATTATTTTATACTATTATTAAATCTAAAAACTATAGTAAAAATTGTATTAAATATAAGACTTATAAATATATAAATAAAGTATTATTACTCTATAATATTAAAATTGTATTATATTATAAATAAAACAAATAAATAAATCTATTTTAATAATAAATTTAGTTATTTATAATAGTTTATTACTAATAATATAAAGTTTTACTTATAAAGAATATAATATTTACCTAATTTTTAGAATACGTATAGGGGGATAATAGTAAGAATAGTAAAATAGAAGTTTTTTTAAAAAAAAAACTATATAACATTAGACAAAAATTATAAAAATACCTCTATAATACGGTTCTAAAGAGAAAACTATATATATTTAAGTAATTACTTTAGTTACTATATATTATCTATAGATATAGATATTTGTATATTAATTAAATAAAAAGTGTGGCTGTGGTGGCTCGGGGCGACTAAAAATTATTTATAGATAATAGATTAAAATTATATAATTATAACAGTTTTTATAATTTTATTTTAAAATCTTTATAACGTATTAGTAATAAAGATATTTACAAAATTTTTAAATAATATTACTATAATTTAGGTGTGTCTACTTTAGATAAAACTATACTTATATAATAAAGAATATATAGTTTACGCTGTAGGGCTTTAGCTAAGTAGTAATTTATCTTTGTATACTGATAGATAATATATATTTAATTTATTTTATATATTATACTATATTACTACTTTATCCTAATTTCTAATATTTAAATTACTGCCTTATTTTTAGAAATAATCTAGTATAATATAGCTTTAAGAAAGTTTTATTACTTAGTTATATATAATATGTTAGTTCTCTAAAATACTAAAATTATTAAGAAACTTAAAAATAATCTTAAATCCCCTTTTAGTATTTAAAATATGTAAGTTTTTTAAAGTTTTATATAAGCTGTAGAAACACCTTTATTAAACCTATTAAATTATTAAATAGTATAAATAGCTACTAACTATTATAGTTAAACGCCTTTATTTTAACTAACACTTTTTATACTTACTAATTTTGAAAAAAAACACGCGTTTAGTTTTAACGAGTTAAAAATAAAAAAAATATAAAATATTTACTTAATATTTACTATTATTTTAATATAGTTAACTAAACTATAATTATTAAAAATCTAACTATTTTATAAAATTAAACTATTTTAGTCTTTATTTTAGTTATACGTTTACTAATACTAAAGGCCCTTTATATATATATAAAAAAGGATAAATATAACTTTTATTTTTAAAAAATAATTATAAATACTATTTTTATTAATCGTTAACCTATTTCTTAATAAGGTTTTTAACAGTTAAATTTACTATTATTTATATTTATAATCCCCTTTAAACTACCTAAAAGGCTAAAATTATTTTAAAACTTAGCACCGATCTACTATAGAAAAAGACTTTAATATTTTTAAAAATTAAAATACTAAACGCTTTTAAATGACCGCTCTAATAGTTTAATAAGACTAAAATTAATATTGAATAAATTATTTAGCTACTTAAATAGTCTTTTATAGAATCTTTAGACTATATTTATCCTTTTTAAGAGGAGTTAAATATATTTAAACCTAATAAAGAACTTTAATAGGTCGAAAGCTTTATATGCTACTTAAATAAAAATCTTTAAGCTAAACTATAGACTTTAAAGAACTAATAAATTAATACTATTACTAAAATAGAAAAGAAGGCTAATTTTTTTTAATTAATATAAAAAATAACTAATTTTAGTAATATTAAAATATAAAAGCCTAAAAAAAATATATAAAATATAGGGAAATTTACTAAATTTTAAAAATGTTTAATATAAAACTAATAGGTATAGTTAAGTATTAACTACTTTACTAGGACGCTAACTAAAATAAAATTTTTTACTAGTATATTAATATATTACTATTATAGTATAAAGGGCAACTATACTTTTAACTGCTAGTATAAAAATAAGCTAGTAGTTATTAAGTTTAAAAATGTAACTAATTAGACTGTCTTATTAACTTAGGTAGGAAAAAAAAAGGGAAAAGTAATTATAATATTTACTACCTATATTAGAACTATTATAAACTATTTATAAAAAATAGTTAAGGTTAAATATATTAGCAGCTGATTTAACTAGTTATATAACTAATATAAATAAATAATTACCTTAAAGACTAAAGTTATAAATAAAAACTATATTAAAATTCTAGTAAATCTAAAATTTACTTTAAATTGTATAAGTGATAAGCTAGTAAAGGAACTAGACTTAAAGGTAACTACTCTTAATAAATTATTAATATAAGTAGTAAATAGTTTTAATATAACTATTTATAGTACTATAGTAGTTAAAATAAACTTAACTAACTTATATAATTAAAATTAAACTTAGCTAATTTTATTTAGAATTATAAATCTTTCTTAATATAAAATTTTTTTAAGTTTATTTTAGTTTAACTAAAAAAACCTAAAAATAAATATTACTAGTTAAAAAATTGTGTTTAGTGATAATCTTAAGAAAAATAATATTTTTATAAAAAAAAATTACTCTTAAAAGTATAAAAGAGTTTAAATATACTATATATAACCTAACTACTAAAATATATATATACTTAGTAGGGTTAATAGAGATTCTAGTTTAAAATAAACTAAATAGGTATAAAAAATACTTTATACTACCTAAGTACTTTAATTTTTTAAATCTAGCTTTAGATAAGAACTTTAAGATTTTTATAAACTATAAATTAAATAATCTAAAAATTAATTTTAAGTCTAGTACTAATCCTCTATATTATTTTATATATAATTTTTTAGTTACAAAACTAAAGGTTTTTAAAAAGTATAATAAAAAATATTTTAAGTGTAGGTAAATTTAGTAATTAAAATTTCTAGCTAAAGTTTTTATTTTTTTTTTTAAAAAAAAGGGAAGTAGTTTTAGGCTCTATAAAGACTATAAAGGCCTTAATAAAATTATAATTAAAAATTATAGTATTTTTTTACTAATTATAAAATTACTAAACTCTTTTATAAAAATATAAATTTATACTAAATTTAATTTATAAAAAGCTTACTATTATATTTATATTATAAAAAGTAATAAGTTACAAACCGTATTTTATATAAGGTATAACTATTTTAAGTATATAATTATACTTTTTAGCTTAATAAATATACTTATATAGTTTTAATAGCTTATATTATAAATACTAGCTAAATTAATTAATATAACCTATATTATATATTTTAATAATATACTTATCTTCTTAGATACTAAAAAAAAATATAAGAATTATATAAAAGAAATATTACAGCGTGTATATAAAGTTAAATTTTATTTAAATCTAAAAAACTATTTTGGTATACTATATCTACTAAATATTTTAGTTTTATTATTTTACCTAAGGGCCTCTTAATAGACCTAATTATGGTTAAAATAATTTAAAACTAGCTTAAATCTACTTATATACGCGATATTTATATTTTTATTAACTTTATAAACTATTATTATAAATTTATAAACTATGTTTCTTAGTTAGTCTTACTACTTACTAAATTAATTTAAAAAACGCTAAGTAGCGCTAAAGATAGGGTAGTTATAAAAAAGAAAAATAGTATTTAAATAAATATAGATAATATAAGTGAAAAAGCTTTTAAAAAATTTTAAAAAATGTTAAAAATTCTTTTTTAAAATACCGGTACTATTATATTTTAAATATAAAAAATAAACTTAAATTAAAATTAATACTTATAATAAGACTATTAGTACTATATTAAACTAATTAGTTTTTAAAGAGGATAAATTATTTAAGTAGTAGCTAATTTATTTTTATTTAAAAAAGTTAGGCGGCGCGTAGTACTATTATAATATATATAATAATATATTATTTATTATTATAAAAAGTATTAAGTACTAGAGGTAATATCTATAAAACACTTATTTTAATATTTTTATAAATTATAATAATATATAATAGTTTATATAAACGAAAACTCTATTACTATATATATATTTGTATATTAATCGAATAAAAAGTGTGGCTATAGTGGCTCGTGGCGACCAAAAGGCGTTCGAAAAAGGAGGAGTATGTGCATGCCTTTATACTTAATGTGTAGTCTATTACTACATTAAATATAATTATACCTACTTCTCTTTAAGTATAATTTTAATATATTTTATAAAATAAATTTAATAAATCTAGCTAATACTTTATTTTACTACCTTACTTATATACTAGAGTCTAAAACAGCTAAGTATAAATATAAGATAGCTTTTATAAAACCTATAAAAAAATTATTATAACTTTTTACTATTAAGATTAATAGGGTCGCGGTTTCTATAATAATAATTTATATATAAATAAACTAAGAATATAACTTAAAACTTATAAAAGAAATTTAAAATTTTAGACTACGTAATTTACCTAAAAAGAAAATAAATACTTTAAAGTACTTAATAAATCTAAAAAATTAAAAATTAAATCCATCTAAGAATAGTAATAATAATTTATAATTAAATAGATTAGAAGATATTAAATTAAAACAAATAAAAGTAATATTGCCCTATACTTTTAAAAATAAAATAAAAATAACATAAAAATACTATAATAGTCTACTTTTAAGGTATTTTAGTATAAAATAAACTCTTAAGCGCGTATAACGTAAATATATAAAATAAATATATTTAAGAATATTATTAATTATATTTATAACTATAAACGCTATTAATATACTAACTTAAAAATATATAAACTATATAGTCTTATTTATTTACTTTTAGTTTCTAATAGACTATAATAATATATAACTATAAATTTTATTATAGATTAACTTTTTAATCGCTTCACTAAAATTATATATAATATAATTTATAAAATTATAAATTATTTTTTTAAAATAGTCTATTACGTACTAGTAAGGATAAATTAAAATAGTATTAATTTAGTTTAGTTCTAGATCTGCAAAGTTATATAATTTTATAAAAATTTAGCTTAGTTCTAGATCTGCGAAGTTATATAATTTTATAAAAATCTAAAAATAGTACTATTTAATAAAGATTTACTTATATAAGTAAAGTATTAAAACACTTTTTACTATTATTTAAACTTAAGGTAAATCTTATTTTTCGCCTTTTACTTATAGATAGATAGATAGATAAAATAGTAAAATAATACTTTTAAATAATACTTTTATATCTTCTATTACCTAAAATAAAATAATTAGGCGTTATAAATTTTCTATATAGAATTTACCTATAATAATATTTAGTATTCTATTACTAAATATATACTCTTTTAAGTCTACTATAGATATAGTCTAAAAAAGCTAAATTAGTCCTTATAGGTACTAGATAAAAAAAAATTTTTTTTAAACTTTTTACTTAGCCTCTAAACTTATTAATATTTATAATAAAGCTAAATAAAAACTAAAGATAGTATAAAAGTATTAGAAAGTATTTTAAAATAAAAAGTATTCTTTACTAAAGTTAAAATAGTGAGTAAAGTCTAAATTTTAAATTATTATATACGATTTATAAAACTAAGTAAAAAGATTAACTAAAAATAATTAGGTCCTAATATAATAGTTAAGTATATAGATAGTTTACCTACTATATATAATATTAAACTTATAAGTCTAGAATAAGTTTATCTAATTATTTATTTTTTTATTAAAATAATATAAGTCTCGAGATATACTACCGCACGAGTAACAGGTAATAATTAATATATTACGCTAATTTAGTAATAATATATATAATAAAAATATATTATAAACTATAAATATAATAAGTTTAATTAATAAGAATATCTCGTTAAATAGTAAAACTATTTAAACGAAGAGAATACTTAAAAACTAAAAGTTTTAATTAGTATAAAAGTACTAAAAAAGTTTTAAAAATAATTTAAAATTACGCCCAAAAGATTTAGAATAATTTTACTTAATAAAATAATACAAAAGCGGGATAGACTTTTTATAAAAAGTAATAATCTATTTAAGAGTATACTAATATAATAAAACTAAAACTAGTTTTCTAAAAAGGGGAGAATAATTTAAAATAATTCTATATAGACTTTAAATAAGTTAAAAGGTTTACTCTTTCTTATTTTAGTAGTTATTAGCGCTAAATTAGTCTAAAAAGACCCTTAGCGTAAATAAATAATCTAAAATAAACTACTTTAGGGATATATTTTCTATTTAAAATAATAATATTATTTTTTACTTTTATAGTTCTGTACGTATCTCCTATAAAAAGTGTAGTAATATAAACGGCCCTATTAAAAATTAAAATAGTTTAATAATATAATAAAAGTATTATAAAAAATATATAAGTATATTATAATAAAATAAAACTTATAACTATTAGAAATTAGTACTATTTAGCCTAAATTACTATATTAAAATAAAGGCATATACATACTCCTCCTTTTCTAAAACCCCTTTTAGTCGCCCCGAGCTACCATAGCCACACTATTTGGTTAATTAATATATAAATATATAGTCTATTAAAAGTTTATTTATTACGGTAATAACAATAAAGACTTAAAAAATTATAAACTTATTTAACTATTTACTAAAGATGCTGTAATAGTAATACTTTTTACTATTTATTTTTAGGTAAAGTTACTAGAGAATAGAAGCCTCTAATAGTTATAACTAGTAGTAAAATTAGTTACTCTATTTTTAGTATAATATAAATTAGTACTAAATTAGACGTTAAAGTATATAATCTTCTGACGCTTATTACTATTAATAAAAACGGAATTTAAACTAGTAGAGCTAGAAGTTTAAAAACGCGTTAGTTATTACGGCAGAAAGAAGTTAATAAAAAAATAATATAAAGCCTAAACCTAAGTCTAAAACTAAATAGTATAATTAATAGTTTAATAGTTCTATTTAATTTTTAAACTAGTTAAAGCTACTATATAGGGAGTACTAGGCTTTTAAAAAATACGTTAGTAATTAAGTATATTAAAAAATACTAGATTAGCTTTAATAATGCTATTATACTACTATAAGTAATACTTACGCCCTTTTTACTTTATTTAAAACTTATATAAAAGTTATTAAAATTATTACTAACCTTTATACGCTTTTACTTCTTTTTAAAAACTATATTAAACTAACTACGCTTCTAAAAAAGGACGCTAAACTTAGTATATGTATTTATAAAATAAAGGGCGCTATTATAAGCGTAAAACCTTTTAAAGAATTTAATACTACTACTATATAATACAGTAATTAGTACTAAATTTCCCTAAATTTTTATAAACTATATACTTACGTAGTTAAATCTGTTATAATATACTTATAAATAAACTTTATTTTCTTATTAGCCTTTTTTTTATTTTTTTTATTTTTTTATACGTGTTAGTAATATTAAAGGGCGTAAGAGTAGTAGGCTTAGCTATATAGTATAATTAATCTTTTTTAAAAACTATAAAGTACGTAATATAGTATAAGTTTATAACTTAATACTTATACTGTATATATTAGGCTTTATATATTATACAATATTGCTTATACGCCTTTTAGCCTAAAATATAATACTTATTCTTATTATTCTCTAAAGTTTTACTAATGGCTGTTTCTAACAATTTAAAGTAATAAAGCTTATTATAAAAAAACTAATTAGTATAATTAGTATTATATAGCGCTAAATAGTACTAAACTAGTACTTACTATATAATAAATAGTATTTTTATTAAAATAAATAAGATAAGTCTTTATCTGGTAGCCCTTATATATAAATAATTTTTATTTATTTATATTAGGGTTTATTACATACTAATACATTTTATTTAGAATATTATATTTTACTATAATTTTAATATAATTAACGTAGGGTAATTCTGTCTACTATTTTTTTTTTAATTAACTTAATATAGAAGTCTTTTAACGTATAGTATTATAAAAGTATTATAGTAGTAGAGACTAAAACTAAATAATATAGTTAAAAAATTAATAAATAATAGTTAATTATAACTTAGAGCGACTATATAGTATAATTAATACTAAATTCTACTACTTTATATTTTATATAAAATACTTACTCTTAGAAAAAAAGGTTAAAACTAAAATAAAAAGTAGGAGTAAAAGTCCCTAAAACCTAATTTTATAGCTAAAGGCGCTAAAATACTAACGCTAATAAAATAATATTATTAATTAGCTTATTACGTAATTAACTATATCTAGTAAAAATAGTAGAAGATAAATACTACTAAATACTACTAAATAATAATTTATAGAAAAATACCTTAAAAGAAGTACTTAATTTTAATATTTAATACTATTATACTAAAATAGTCTAAAAAGTACTAAACGGGTATACTTAGGCTATACACTTTTATATTATTTATTTTTAGGCTAAGAGAGGTCCTAAAAGGGAAATAATATTATAATTTAAGTATCTCTACTCTAAATAAGAGTATACTTATATAATAAGGGATATATTATTTACGCTACGGGGCTTTAGCTAAATAGTAATTTATTTTCTTATATTTATAGATAATATATACCTAATTTATCTTATATATTATACTATATTACTACTCTACCCTAATTCCTAATATTTATTCTTTAAGGCTTATTATATATAATTTAACCAGATTATTAAAAACTATTAGTAAACTAATAATATATTTATATTATTAATAAAACTTTACTTATACTTATATAGTTACTACGTACGTAATATACTATTAAAATTATTATATATTATAATAAGTTTTAACTTTTATAAACGTAAACTTCTATAGTTTTAAAATAGTATCATATTTTTTAGATACTTAAATCTAGAGTTAATTAACTTTTAAAATAAATAATTATTTTTTAATTACAACTTCTTTAAATAAAATAAAATGTTTTATATATTATAAAAAAAGAGGTAAAGTATAGTGTTAAGACACCAGTCTAAAAAAGGTATAGGCTAAAAAAAAGTTATTTTTCTAGATATAGGTAACAAAATAAGCGTATATAAAAATTATAAAAAGTATTTTTATTTTAGTTAGTAAACTTATAGCTATAGTATATAGCTTAGTATATAGTTTAGCGTACTATAGTTTAGTATACTAGTATAGGACTACTATTACCTCTACTTTTATTTAAGGGTAAGTAGTACTATAGTACTAATAATACTATAATACGCCTACTCTACTATATTATTATTAAAGTTATTATATAGTAGGATCTAGTATATTAACGTAAATACTAATATAAATACTAGCGTACTATTTATTCTTAGCAGCTTATAAAACATAGTTAACTAAGGTTTATAAGTATACGAACAGTAACTTTATATATTATAATTACTTTTAGATATAAAACTATAACTAAGTCTTATATACCTATTTATAAAAGTATATTTAATAATAAACTATATATATAAATAGTAAAGATAGTTATAAAATATTTTTTAAGTATATAAGCGTACGTTAATAAAGTTACTAAAGTTAATATAATAAAAGCCCTTAATATACTAAAAAAAGAATACTATAATACTATATACTACTTACTTACTAAAGCTAAGGAAGATAAGTATATAGTAATAATAGTAGAGGAAAATATTAAGATATATTTACTAGTAGAGTATATCTAGATACAGTATATTAAAAATTCTAGTTTAGTTATACTATAAGGTAATAAGCTGCAATAGCTTATATTAAGATTAACTAAAAGAGAAATAGTAAAATAAAAAATAGATTTTATATTAAAAATAATATACAGGATATAGTTATACAGAGTACTTAATATAGTAATAGTTATTAAATTATACTAAATAATCTACTACTAGCGGCGGTAAGCAGTATAATATAAAATAAATATAGTAGCTACTACGCGTTAATTAAAAAAAAGATAAGTAAATATAAATTTATATTACGTAAGCGTATATATATAAGCCTAAGTATTAGTAGGCATTTATATATTAATAAGGTATAGGTAGAGAATTTAAAGAACTATATTATATATAAGTAAATAGTAGCTCTTTAATTCTCTCTATACCTAGTAAAAGATTTACTTAATAGTTAAATATAAAGTAATAACTATTATTTATAGTAAATACAGCCGTAAAGATACTGCTAGAAAATAGTAACGATTTTTTAATTAAGCGTATTATTCTTAGTATAAAAGCTACACTTATCTTTTATATATATTTATATATTAATCGAATAAAAAGTGTGGCTGTAGTGGCTCGGGGCGATCCAAAAGGGGGTTTAAAAAAGAAGGAGTATATATATTCCTTTATTAAATCTTTTCTATATTATTTTAAATTACCTAAATACCTGAAGGCGCGTTTATATATAATACTATATAATAAATTAATAATAATAATAATAATAGTAATAGTAATAATAATAGAAACACTAAAGAAAAAAATAAAATTAAATTTAATTTAATTACTCTTTAGTATAAGTATAGAAGACTAATTTAGTATTTTTAAGCTACGATTTTCTATTATATTTTATTCTGTCTACTAATAGTCTATAAATTAATAACGTTATTATAAATTATTTTAAAATTTTAAATAATATTTCTCTATCTAATTTTATATTAAGCTTTTCTATTACCTATTAAACTGTTTACTAAAATAATAATATAATAAAACCCTACCTAAAGTATAATATATATATACCTAGTTTATTTATTAGCCTTGTAAAAAAATATACTTATTATTTTTAGACGACTTAAAGAAGACTAAACAGATATTTAGTAAAACTTTAAAAAGTAGAAGATAATATAGTATAGAGTATAGGTAAATAGTTAAACTTATATTAAGACTAGATATCGTAAGCTTTAGGTACTAGCCTAATAACTCTATTGGTTCTAAAGTTCGTACGCTTAATAATTCTTAAGTTAACTAACTACTTTATATATAATTATAAGTAAGTAATTGCTAATAATTTTAAAAACGCTTATAAGTAGTTGCTAATCTATAAATATATAATTAAAGTATAAGTAGAGTATTATTATATTTAATAAAGTACTTTACTCTTACTAAAAGGAGTATAACTTTTAAGGGTTTAAAATTTATACTATTTATATATCGCCTTATTAGTATTATATAAACTATTTAGTATTTATTAAGTTCTCATTATTACGTTATACTACGGCTTAATAAAGCTCGCGAAGTACGTTAATTAATTTATTATTTTTAGTATTTACGCTATCTATAAATATTTATTACTTAATTAGTAACTGCCTACTAGTTAAAAATAAATATATACCTTTACCTAATCTATATACTCTAATAGACCGCTTTAGAGTATATAATGCTCAACTCTTCTTTTTTTTAATTTAAAATTTATAAGTATACTAATAAATTTATTTTATTTTATCTGTCCAAGTCTAGGATTATAATTATTATAAATTTTTATTATAGTTTTTTTTATAATACTAGGTCTTTTAATTATTATTTATTAACTACTTACTTTTATATAACTTTTATTCTTTTAGTTTAAGATTTATTTGTATAGAATAGCGTACTAAAAAATTATATAAAATTAAGAAAAAAAAACTTAAAAAGGCTATTTTTTATTAAAAGTTAATATATACGGAGGTTTATAGAAGACGTATTAATAAATAGCACATTAGTGGATAGTTTTAGCTAATTTTAAATTTTATTTTAGCTTAAAGTATTACTACTACCAAGCGTCGTTAGTATAATAAATAGTAATCTAGCTAAAATTAATATAATAATTATTATTTTAAAAATAAAAAAGATCTATAAAAGTATAATATAGTAGAGTAATATATATAAGTAATAATATAGTAGAGAGAAAAGAACGGCTAAACTTATTTTAAATACTAGATATTTTATTATAAGTACTAAACAACTATCTAGTACTCTTGTTAATTTTAAAGTTTATACGCCTAGTAATCGGGTTAACTAACTATTGTACATAAAATTATAAGTAATTACTAATCTATAAGTATATAATTAGAGTATAAGTAAAATATTTCTATATTTAATTGTGTAATATAACTCTTACTAAAAGAATATAGTATAACTTTTAAAAATTTAAAATTTATAAGAGGTATATATTATTATATAAACTATTTAGTATTTATTAAATACTTATTAATACGTTAGTGTATTGCTTTATAATACTTATAAGGTATACTAATTTATAAGAATATTATTACATACTCTAAAAACGTAATTAAAAAAATATTATTATAAAATAATGTAAGAATTATAAAACGGCTCTTATATAATTTATTAAAAAAAAATAGACTTACTCTATTAATATAAGGGAAAACAAAGAACTAATAAATAAAAATAATAATAAAAAGATATATATATACAATTAAGATACTATAAAAAATATTAAAATTATAAATTAAAAAAATAGTATTTTATAATAAGTTAAATCTATAAACAAAAATTTAAAACGCCTTATAAAAAAGAGATAATAAAATAATTAATTATAGACTAGCTATTACTTAATTATATAGTACGTTATTTTAATATTTTAAAATATTAAAATATATAACTTGTTATACAGTTAAAGAATAGTTATATAAAAAAAGTATAATTGAAAAAGACTAGTTTTAAAAGTTTAATAACTCTATAAATATTAAATTTAAAAATATTAAATAATAATTAATTTATAGAAGACGTTATAATAAATAGTATAATTAAGCCTAATTAAGCTTAGTGTATATATAACCTTCGTTATCTAGTCTTAAACTTAAGACTATTTTGTTTTAAATTTACGTACTTATAACTTTTTAACTAGTGTATAATATTAACTATTTAATATCTATGTATTAGTTATTACTATATAATATTTATCGAAAAGTAATAAGTACGCCTAGACGACGATCCAGGGGTACGAACGCAGTAAGGGAACTCTATTAAGTGCTAAATCGTGTACGCAATAATTTATATAATATTTATAAACTATATGTTAAGTATTATTCCCTATCTAAATATTTAGCATTTTAAATTTAGAATTTAAAGTCTTAATTTTAAGATTCGAAACGTTGTTTAAAAAACTATATATTTAACTTATTTTTAAATATTTAAAACTCTACATAAATGCAAAACTATATAATAAGTTTAAACATAAAATAATTATTTAATTTAATATATATTACATTAGTAATTGCCGAAAAAGTTTTTAAATTTTTGTTAATATAATGTCTTAAAACTACTTATATAATAAAATTAATAAAATTAATATTATATTCTATTTTTTACTATATAAAGTACTAAAGTACTACTATTTTATTATTACTTAAGTAGATTAGTCTAATTACAAGTATATATTATCTAGTAATAATAATATAGAATTAACTATAAATTATAGTTACGTATTTATACATATATTAAATATTATAAAAAATATTAATAACGTAATATATATAAAACTATTTCTTAATTTTTACTATTTTTTTATATTAATAAAATATAATATACTTAAATTAAGATACAAATAATTTATACTATAAATATAAATATAATTAATATATATAAAATAGTAGTATCTATAAATTTTATTACTAATTTTATAAGCTAGTTAAAGAGTCATAAGTACGTAAATCTAAGTAAAAGAGAGTCTTAAGTTTAAAACTATATAACTAAGACTATAAATACGCTAAGTATAATTAAGTTTAGTTATACTATATTTTGGAACCTTTTTTCTTAGTAAGGTTTTTTTTTTAATTTTACTATTTATAGAGTTATTAAATTACTAAAAACTTATTTTTTTTAATTACGCTTTTTTTCTGTCACTTCCCTATTATTTTATAGTAATAACATTAAAGAAATAAATTCTTTTTATATAATACTATTTAAAATTCCTATTAATAATTCTTATAACTAAAACTATAAAATCGATTTTTAAGAGTTTATTAATTATAACCAGCTCTAGCTAATTAATAATACTATTATCTTTTATAAAAAATTTATATAACTAGTAAAACTATATTTAAAACTATTTACACGGTTTTTATATACTTAAAGAATAGACTACTCTTTATTAAAAACTATTTTTATATATATTTTAAGATTAATTATTATATAACTCTCTTCTTCTAAATATATAATAATTTATAATTATAACGTTTATTACTTATACTTATATAATAATATAATAGAACTAGTAAAATTATAACTTAAAAGCAATAAGGACTTATTAAGTAAAATAAAGAATAATAGTAATATATAGTTAAAATTAAGTAAATATAATTTTTTATAAGATGGTATAAAAATATAGCTATAGTTTTATATAGAAATCATCTAAGAAATATTTATAATAATTTATATATATATATATATATAAAAGTAGAGCGAATAATAAATTAGAAAATAATTATAATATTATATAATAATTATATAAGGGATATTAAAAAAATATATAATTATTTAAAAATACTAAATATATTTTTAAGAATATATTAAAAGAGTATAATATATTACTATTTATAATAATAAAATTGTAGTTACTAAAAAATACGAGTATAAAAAAAAATTAATATTAATAGGTATATAATACAGCAGTGTTTTAAGTAATTAATTTTATATTATATAATATTATAATAATGATTTTAAAAATAGATTATAATTATATATATTTAATATACTTCAGCTTTAATATATCTATTATAGTAATTAATAATATAAAAAGTATTTTAATATAAATAATAATTAATAATAAAATTGTTATTTTTTAATATAAAAAAAAATATATATTACTTTAATTTTAGTTATTTTTATATATATTTGTATACTAATCAAACAAATAGTGTGGCTGTGGTGGGTCGGGGCGACTAAAAGGGATTCCAAAAAAGGAGGAGTATGTGTATACCTTTATACTTAATATGTCGAAAACGTAGTTATTTTTAATTTAATTTATTTAATTCTAAATCATTTATATAAGTTAAATTAAGATTAGACAATAATACTTTTTAAGTTAATAAAAAATAGATAAATCTATATCCTAGAGTATATAAATTATAACTTAATTTATTAGACAAAAAATAATTTATAGAGTTTATAGTATAAGATATATATATTAAAGATATTATAGTAGATATAAATATATATGTAATAAACCCGTTTTAGTCGTCCCGAGCCACTACACCCACACTATTCGTTTAATTAGTATTTAAATATATATATATATTTAATATTTTAAATAAAAATAGTTTAGAGAGTATAGACTAAAGTAAGAACTAAGTAGTAGTTTAAAAATAAAGACATTATAGTAAGTTAAATAGAGAAAATAAATAATTATAATAGTATTAGTATATTACACTAGTATATAATATAATAGTTAATAATATAATAGTAAATAATAAAATATAAATATATATTATAGTAAATAATATAATAGTAAATAATATAATACTATATAGAAACCTTAGTAATTAATAATATATATTAGTTTAGTAAACTATATCTAGAAAATTATTAGATTTATTAAACCTAATATTAGTTTTTAATTAAGTAAATATGTATATAATATTATATAAATTAATGTATATTCTTTAGGAACTTTATAAAGCGGTAAGAAAACGTAAGACTAAATACTTAATAAATTTAATATAAGTAATTATATAAATACTTCTTAATTAAATATCTAATTTAATTATTATATTAAAAATAAATTATAATTCTCTTAGGTATAGTAGTAGTAATAATTACTTTTTAATAATATAGTATAATATTATATAATACTATTATAATATATTACTCCTAAGTAGGAGTATAAAAGTCTTATTTATGTATTTTTATTTTATTTTTATCGCGTTTTACTCCACCTACTAATATTATAAACTAATAATATTATTATAGACTTATTGTATAATTTAAGTAGTAGTTTTCTATATAATTTTATATTAAGGTTTTATAGTACCTATTAAATTTTTTACTAAAATAATAATACTATAAAAGTTTACTAAAGTAAGTTAAATATATATCTAGCTTACTTAGTAGTTTTATTAAATGAAATAAATTATACTTATTATTATTAGTATTAATGCTACCTATAGTATTTCCTATTTAGTTTATAATAATTACTAAATAAGAATAAGAGTCTATACTTATTTAACTCTACATATACTAGTAGGCTCTAAAGTTTATACTTAGTTTTTTATTTTTTTATCCTTAACTTTATAAGCGTACTAATAGATTTATTGTATTTTATTAGTCTACTTTTTCGATTACTTTATTACCTTTAGCTTTATTAATAACGTTAGATTTTCTAGTATTTTTCTATTAATTATTTACTTTTATAAAGCCATTACTCTATTAGTCTAAAATCTATCTATATAAGACGTGTTAAGGAGGATTTTAAAATAATTAAATATAATATATTTAAGAAGGCTAGTCCTTACTAGAAAGCCGCGTATATATAGATTAGTATAAAATTTATTAATAAGGCGTGTATAGGTAGAAGAATTACGTTTTAATTAACTTTATATTTTATTTTAGCTTAAAGTATTGCTACTACTAAAAGTAGTTAGTATAATAGACAGTAACTTAACTAAGATTAGTATAGTAATAAAATATTTTAAAAATAAAAAAATCTTATAAAAATTTAATACGGTAATACACTTTTAAGTAAGAGTTAATAATATAGTATAGAGTAGAGAATAGATAGCTAAACTTATTAGCTTAAACACTAGATATTTAATTATATAGATTCTAAATAATAGTTTAATAACTATTATTAGTTTTAAAGTTTATATATTTAGTAACCCCTAAGGTTAACCGTATTATATATAATTATAAATAGTAATTACTAATAACTTTAAGAATAGTTATAAGTAGTTACTAATTTATAAATATATAATTAAAGTATAAGTAGAGCATTACTATATTTAGTAGAGTACTTTACCTTAACTAAAAAAGATAAGTATAACTTTTAAGATTTTAAAATTTATATTATTTATATATAGTCTTATTAGTATTATATAAACTATTTAGTATTTTTTAAATTTTTATTATTACGTATAGTAAACTAGACAATACTTATTTTTAGAGCAAAAAGTAAATTAATACTATTTTTAAAATAAAATAATTAAGATTAAATATATATATAATAGATAAGTAATTAGGTAACCTAGTTACGTAATTAACCCGTAATTAAAAAAGGTATATAAGTCTTAATATTATAATATACCCCCTAGGTAAACTGCGTTTAAGTAGTAAGCCTATCTAAAAATTACCTAAGATAAATTAAGATAAATTTTATCTTTATAATATTCTGCTGTAAAGCTCGCAGTATACTTAATTCTTTTTATTAAATTTTTCCTTTATAAATTTAGATATTATCTATTTTTATAGTAAGCCTACGGCTCTAAGTAATTTACTTAGCTAATTATCTATAGTAGCTTATTTTATTAGTTTATTTTAAGTAAGACTTATTTCCTATATTATTTTATAATTAGCTATTATTTTTTATTTTAACTAATTATACCTTCTATATTTTATAAATAGGTAAAATTATAGGCGTAGTAGATAAGTAGTAGGTTATATAAGTAAAAATAGCTTATCTACGCTAGTTAGGTATAATAACTATTTAAATTATTCTTTTCTTCTTCTCTTTAGTTTATAATAATTTTTACTATAATAGGTAATACTGCTATTATTACCCTATTTTATTTATTTAAGTATTACTAACTAATTATAAAGTATTTTTAAATATTCTAGTACCTACTCTTTTACTTATAATAAATAGTAACGTAGCGGCCGCAGTTATAGTAGTTATAGTAGTTATAATAATTATAATAGTTAACTTATAAAAACTACTTCCCTTCTTAATCTTTTTAAATTAAATAATAATAATAATAATAATCCTCTAGCCTTAGACCGCGATAAAGAAGAGTAGAATAGTAATAATTAGATAATTAGTAAAAATAAAAAAAAGCTATTTCCTAAGTCTAGTAAGCAGCTTATTTTAAACTATAAGACCTATATACGTATTACTCTATTTAGTAATTTAATAAAAACCTATTTTAAAAATTTTAATTTTATAGACACGCGTTACTATTATTATATAATTTATATATATAATTTACTATATATCTTACTAATTATATATTTATTATATATTACTAATTATTATAGTTTTATCGGCACCTATACTATCTATATAATTTTTATTAAGCTTATAATTAAATACGACACTATAAACCCTAAAGTAAGTAATTATTCTTTAAATTTTAGTTTATAGATTATACTAATACTTTATAGCTTAATAATAAAATTATATTCGCTTTTAAGGCTACCTATAAAATTCTTAAATAGTATTAGGCTTTTCTAGTACTAAATACTAATATAGTATTATTAGGTAATTAGGGTCTATTAGCCTCTTTTAATTAAAACTAATATCTAGATTTTATTTCTAATAGTTAAGGCTATAATAATCTAGCTTATAAGTATCCTTTTAGACGTATTCTAGCTATTACTAATTTTTATTTAGTACTTTACTATTGTCTGTTTAAATAGTAGATAGCTAATAACGCTACTTAAGTAATAGGCTAGAATATTAATTTAGAGGAGAATTTTACTAATTATTTAAATAAATCTATTTTAAGTCTAAGTTAAGAGTAGTTTAATTTATTTTTAAGGGGCTCTAATGCATATATAAGATTAAAATAATAATATTATAATTATAATTATTCTACTTTACTAGAGTATTATAAGATAAAGAGTAAGTTATACCTTTATAACTAAAATCTTTTTTTTTAGACTCCTAGCTACTTTTATCTATTTTAAACTCTAAATTATTTTTACTTTATTTAGACTCTAAGTAGGCTTAGTAAAACTAAAATATATAAGCGTAAGTAACTATATAAGCTACTTAATAAGACTTTAGCTATACTATAGTCATAATTATTTACTCTTCTTATAATTAATTTTCTTTATTTTAGATTTCTTTTATTTAGATTTCTTTTATTTAGAATAAATAAAACCTAATAGGCTCTCTTTTCTCTACTTTCTACTTACTTAATAATTAGTAACTATATATTTTATAAATTAAGCAGCTCTCTAAAGTGTGTAAATTATTATTATATAAGCGTCTTTATTAATCTATTAGTAGGTATATTTTTAGTTTATAAATAGATTATCTTAAATAATTCTTTTATATATTCTTAACGTAGTTATATATTTTAAATATTAATATAGCGTAATTAAGTCGTAATTCTTTTATTAGCTCTAACTATAAGCCTAATTATTTATTAATTATTATAGTAAATTCTCTAAATAGATTCTAAATTAAGTATAATTTTACGGAAGAAACGCTTTAAAACTATTACTTTTTTACTTATATACTCTAAAGTAATTAGCTTAGCTTCTATTATTAAAGTAGTAATAGTAGTCTATCTAGCTACTTTCTAAAATATTATACTCTTAAATATTATTATAATATAGCCGTGTAATAATCTTTTTATCTTAAAATTATTAGTAAATAAAACGTCTCTATAAATTATAAGATTAGGTTTATTATATTATCTATATTAAATCGCCTGCCAGCGGGTATAATATAGGTAAATAATTACTCTATTAATAGCAGTAAAGTACTATAAGCTTAAATTTATTAAGAACTATAATAGTTTTAAAATTATAAATATAATATCTAAGTAAAGTATAATTACTATATATAAAACTAATCCTATACGTTTCTAATATCGCTTAATATTCTACTTGGAAGCTTTTTTAGTAAACTTAATAAACTTCTTTAAGGGGAGAGGTATATTAGAAAAGCTACTACTATTATTAAGACTAAATTTTTTTATAATCTTATTAATATATATATTATAGATAAATATAATTATTTTATTTTTATAATTACGGATTACTCTAATCCTAAAAAACTATTAAATAGACTCCTTTACTTTAATTTCGTATTTTAAAGTAATTTAGCTTTAAAACTATTTTACTATTATTTTATAATTCTTATAATACAGTAATAGGATATTATTTATATAAAATAGAATAAAAACTATTTTCTTATAATTAAAAAAAGATAAGACTCTTTCTTTAATACTATAAGCCTAATAGTACGTAGTAAGCTTAAGAATTTTTTATATTAAAGGTAAAATAAGTTGCGTAGGCTATATAATACTTAATTAAGCCTAATATATATACCTTTTTTCTTAAATCTATTAAGTAATTTATATATTACCGGATTCTCTATTAATATTAAAATATTAAAAAATATTCTAATAATATTATACTATAAAATCTCTAGGTTAAATTTTACTATAAGTATTATTATAGCTTAGAATAATCTTGCTATAAGCGTAGCAGTATATATTAATTATATAAAATTAATTTTTTAAAAATTACCTTTTATAATAATATAAGCTTTACACTTAATAAAGTACTTATTTTAATTAAATTTATAAGTCTAGACCTATTTTAATAGTAAAAATTAGCTATTTACTTTTACTTTAATAATCTCTTTTTAGATTTCTTTCTTTAAAAGCGTATTAATCTTAATATATAAAACTTATTTAAATTTATTACTAAAAGGATATAAAGTAAGCTACTTTTACGTTATAGATAGTAGAGAAAAATTATTTTTATATATATAATATAAATCGCGCCGGGTAGAGTAATTAAAAAATAATATTTTAAATATTTTTTTAAGTATTATAGCTATTACTATAGTATTAAAAATAATATATATTTATAGCTTAGTATATACCTCTATAGTACTAAAAAAAAATATATATATAAAATTAATTTAAAAATTATTATTTTATAGATCCGCAATTACTATATAAGTATATATAAAATTTATTCTACCTCCTAGCTAATTACCTAAATTATTATCTTTAGGTCGCTTTCTATAAAAAAATAAATTTATATATTTAATTTTAGGTCTCTACTACTATAGCCTTCTACTTAATTATATTACTTAACCCTAATTACGCCTTCAGTAATATTAAGCTAGTAATATTTTTATTTTACTTATAATAGTAGAAGTGTTATCTATAATTTAAAAAATAGTTATAGAATAATTATACTCTAAATTTTAAAAATTATTTTTAGAATTTAATAAACTAGCTTCTCTAGTTTTATATATTTTTTAGTAGCTATTAGGTACTTCTTAATTTTTTATAAAATTGCTTTAAGCGGTGTCTAGCGCTAGCGTTATTTTTAAAATTATAAATCCTAATTATTTATTTAATATTATATAGATTTTTAGATATTTACCAGCTAAGTAATTATTTTATATAGCTATTAAGTTCTTAGTAGTACTAAAAAGAATTTAGCCTACTATTTTTTTATACTAACTATAATCGGCACCCCTAAGTTTATAATTAGGGTTTAAATATTTATTATTTTTTATCTATTTATCTAACTAGCTTAATAAGCATATATTATTAAATACTACGTCCGAGTCTATAAATTTATTCTTATAAAATACCTTAATAATTAAAACTTTTTTTTTTTAGGTATCTTATAATTAGATAGCTCTTTATAGAAAAGCTCTTTATTAAAAATAATATTTTAAGTTATAATTACCTAATTAAGTACTAGAATTTATATTCTATAGATATTAGAAGTACAATAGCTTACTAAATACTTAATATAGCCTTATAGATTTACTTTAAATCTACACTTATTACGGTCTACTAAGCGCTTTTTATTTAAAGAGTAAGTACAGCAGCTATATATATAAATTCTATTTTAATTAAGGCGTAAATCTACTATTATATTTCTTATAATTATAGGCTCCTACTATCTAAAGTACTATTTAAACTAACTATTAAGTACTTTATTTAGTAATCATATTTTATAAAATAATAATAAACTTATTTTATATAACTATATTATAGTATCTATAATCTTAAACTAAAACTTAGTAGGTAGATTAGTACTTAATTATATTTTAATCGCTTTTAAAATTATTTTTTAGTCTACCCTCTTAGCGCTGCTATTTAGCTTATAAATATATAGTAGGGTTGTAATAAGCTTAATTTTTTAATTAGCTACCTATTCTTTAAAGTGTAAGCGACTATACTATAGTACTATAGTAGTATTATTTTAAATAAATATATAGATTTTAAAATTATATTACGTAAAAAGTAGTTTAGTAAAGTCCTTAAAAACTTCTATAATTAATTCTAAGCCTTTTAAGTAGAGGTTATAATTATAAATCTTTTTACTAAAATTGTCTTTTAGGATTATACTCTATTACTCGCCTAATCTACCTATTAGTATATTAAAAAGATTTTATAATACTTTAAAGAAAGATCGCAGTAATTATTCCCTTAGTTTTTTAAAAATTACTTATATTATATAAATAGTAGAGTAGTATACGTATTTTAAATAAGTTATATTATTAATTTTAATATTTTAAGTATACTGTACTAATACTTATAATACTACTTTTTTTAAATAACTTAATTACTAATACTATATCTGCTTACTATTAATTTAGGGATAATTAATCTATAATTTTTAAGTTTTATAATTATCTATTATAGTATTAATTAAAGGGTAAAAGGTAATTAGCTTATATTTAATAAAAATAAGGTTATACTTATATTATAATGTTATTAGTATAATATTCTACTTTAGCGTACCTATACGTAAAGTATAATTAAAATTTAAGTACTAAATACTAATCTTCTCTAAATAAGCTTTAGAGATAATATTAATATAAAAGCCTTCTACTACTATAATATTTTTAAGTATTAAATTCTTTATACGAGGGCTATTTATACTATATAAGACTTATTTTAGAATTTAGTTATCTATTTTAATAATTACTAATATCTATATTTTAGCTTTAACACTCTTAATTCTAGTTACTTTCTTAAACATTTTAGGAATAAGTGTTAAGGTATTATTAATAAAATATATAATAGTACTACTATCTAAAATAGTACTCTCTAAAAGAGGGTATATACTAAATATTATAATACTATAGACTCCTATACTCTCTTTATTTAATATAAGTATTAAAAGATCTATAATAGTAACTATAATTTTTTTTAAATATACTATTTTAGTATCGGTGTTTGCCTTTTAATTTTTAAAAATTTTTTTTTAATCTTTATTTATAAATCAGTATATTTAGTTTACTATAAATAATTAAAAAAAAATTTTTTATTAGCGCTAAAAAGTATAATTAGCGGTAATTCCTTTAGATATTTTCCTATAACTATAGTTTTAAGCCTATAATAATAAATTAGCTTCTAGTAGTAATAAGTAGATTTTAAGTATAAATAGATAGGCTTATATTTAGTTTAACGCTTATTTTAATTCTTACTAGTACTTAAGTTAGTATTAAAACTACGTCTATCTAGTATTATAAATACTACTAATCTTTTTTTATAATTAGTATATAGAGACTACTACTAAAGTATTATTAAAAAAACGTTTCTAATTTTATCTAAAATTAAAAAGGGTTATTTAAGCGTTAAATTACGCGTAATATTACGCTCTATTAATTACACCTAGTTAAAAGTAATTTTTTATTTTAGTATAATTAAAAAATTATAAATAACTATTTCTCCTTTTACGTTAAGTATTTTATATATATACGCCTCTCTATAAAAAAGTTTCTATTTATTATACTATTATTTAAGATCCTATCTTCTATACTTAGCTTTTTTAAAATAAGTATAGTATTATACTTATACTAAATTCTATATATTAGTATTAATTAGTATAAGATTAGCTCTAAGTATATATATTATCTCTTAAAGTATTAGCTTCTAGCGATTAAGGATTTTAATTATTATTAGCCCTAAAATATTAGAGTATACTATTTTATTTACCTAGTCCCTAAGGTTCTTAAAGTAATTATTATTTATAGACTAATTAGTAAATAGTACTCTATATTCTACTATTTATATAGAGTACTACTTTACTTATATTTTATATTTCTTAAGATCCTTCTTATATTATTTCCTAATTATAGGATTATTAGTATTTAAAAGCGCTAGTTAAATTAGAAGTAAAGAGTACTACGGTTAATAATTTTTTATAAAAATAATATTTTTTTTATTAGGATTAATATCTTTTTAGATCCTTTTCTATATAGTAAGAAATTAAAATTATATATACTAATTAGACTAGCTTAATTAGCTTATTAGCTAATAGGGCTTTATTAGAATTAAGTTAGTTATTATAATAAACTAACCGGTAGGTAATTAAGGAAGGGGAAAAATAGAGTTAGTTTAATAATTAAATATATTAGTATAATAATAAAGAATAATCGGAGTGTATAAAAATAAGTATTTACTAGTATTAAGTTATATAAGGAGAATTATCCTATAGTTCTAAAGCGCTAGACTTATAATTATAGTAAACTAAATAATACTTATTTTTAAAGTAAAAGGTAAATTAATACTATTTCTAAGATAAGATAATTAAGATTAAATATATATATAATAGGCGAGTAATTAAGTAACCTAGTTACGTAATTAACCCGTAATTAGAGAGGGTATATAAGCCTTAATATTATAATATTACGTTATACTACGGCTTTATAAAGCTTATAAACTATATTAATTTACTATTATAATATATATAAAATTAAAATCTATTTAAAAATTTAATTTTTTATAATATTTCTAATTAATTTATTATATATATTTTTTAATATTATTTCTTATAGCTTTATTTAAAATTTTTACTTATATTATATTTTATATATATTTTTATATTTTTACTTACATTTTTTGTATTTTTTTTCTTATATATTTTCTAATATATTTTTTTTTTCTAATTTTATATTTTTTATATAATTATTTAATATATATTAATACTTATTTTTATTTTCTCTTTAATATTCTTATATATTTTTTTATTATCTGTTATACTAGTTTTAAAAAAATATTATTTATAAATTATATAAAAAAGTATTAGGTTAATTATACTCCGCTCGTACAGAGTAGTAGTCGTCTATAATATTATAAAAATAAAAAATAGAAAATAGTATAAAATAACGAATAATAATAGCTATATTTTAATTAATAATTTTTCTTCCTCTTTATTATTTATATAATAGCTAAATAGGGGTTCTGCACACTAGTATAAATTATATAATTATATAACTATAGTTATATAATCTATACGCTCTGTATTACTAGCAAATCTATTTAGGTTAACTACTTTATATATACTAGTAACTTTTCTTTTTATAGTAATACTGTATAAATATTCTATTTTTTTATATCTCTATTCTCTTTTTTGTACGAGTATTACTCTATTTTAATATATTTTTATATAACTAAATTATAGTCTATTATTCGCGCGTTATATAATAATAAAGAGTAAAATAATATAGTATATTACTACTTATTAATTAAAATTACAGTAAATTAAAATAAGAAATTAATAATTTTATATATTACGCGAAAGTAAACAGTAAGATTATAGTAAATAAAAGTAAAAAGTTATTATATAATAGTTAAGGAGGGTCGGTCTAAAGATATATAAAATAGTAATATATAAAAAGAAGTCTTTTTTTTTCTATAATATTTCTTTCTTTTTTAATTTTATCTATTATTATCTCCGTACGTAGTTTTAGATATTATTCTTTTTTTTTTAATTTCTTAATTATTCTCTTTTATATAGAGTTAATCTTTAATAGAATTTTTAAAATAGCTCTTATCTTATATAAATAGTAACTACAGCTATAGTAACTATAGTAAGTTATAGTTATATTTAGCTTTACTTTTATATAGGCTTCTATACTTAATAAACAAATTTAGGTTACTATTTTTACTAGAATAGCTATTAATAAAATATTCTTATTAGCTCTATATATTAACGTATATATATATCCCTATATAATTTTTTTTATATAATAATATTTTATAGAATAATAAGCGCGTAGTATACTAGCTACTTTTATATAATATAAATATTATTCTGTTTAGTAATACTAACTTAATTTTTTTTACTATAAAGATTATCTACCGTAAAGACTACTTTTATATATTTTTAATATAATTACGTAGAGTTTTAAAGGCGCAGCCGTATATATAGAGATATAGTAATAATACTAAATTTTTACCCTTTATAAAGTATTATACGTTAGTAGGATACTAAAATAATATATATAATTTCTATATATAATAGTTACGTAAAGCCTAGTATAAGTATTATATTTAAATTTTTTTTATCTTTTCCTTTATTTTTCCTCTATTAATATAGAGGAGAATTAGGGATATCTAAAAAAGAAAAGAATTTTTTTTTATTTTTCTGTTATTTTTTTTAGGTATAATACCTTAAAAAATTTTCTTTTAATATTTATATAATAAAGTAAAAGAATATAATATATAAAAGAGAAAAAAAATATACTAAAAAATAATTTATATAATTATCTTTCTTTACTATCTATTACCGTACGTATTAAGTTATTTAGTAAATAAATTATCTTAAATATTTAGATCCTTTATCTAGTATTATAACTTAGTTTATTCTTTAGATATTTATATAAAAATATTATATTTTTAAATATATTCCTCTTATAATAAATTTATATCTATTTCTATTATACGCTCTTTACTTTTCTTTATAAAGGAAACTTTTTCTAGTACTATTATATTATCTAGTTTATATAATATATAATTAATTATATAGTTTTAGTTTACAGTACTAGTACGTTTATATAAAATAATTTAATTTTAAAAAAAATTATCCTTATCTTTCGTGCAGATAAGGGTATAATAAAATATATAATTTAATATACTCTCTTTTATCTATAGATATAAGAAAGAGTCGCGTAATATATAAAAGTATTTCTATATAGTATAGGTTTAATAATACCTTAACCTCTCTATATACTCTTATTAATTTATAATAAATAAATAAATCTAATTAACTACTAGTAATAAGTAGTTAAATAAATTAATTAATCTGCTTATACAGTAGGTAAAGAAATCTAATTAACTACTAGTAATAGAGTAGTTAAATAAATTAATTAACTAACTACTAATTAGTATTAAGTTAACTATACTCTACTTATACGGAGTAGTAGTTGTCTGTAATATTATAAAAAATAAAAAATAAAAAATAGTATAAAATAATAAATAATAATAGCTATATTTTAATTAATAATTTTTCTTCCTCTCTACTATTTGTATAATAGCTAGATAGGGGTTCTACGTGCTAGTGCAGATTATATAATTATATAATTATAGCTATATAATTTATACACTCCGTATTACTAGTAAATCTATCTAGGTTAACTACTCTATATATAAAAAGTTTTATTACGTATTATTATAGGTATAAAGGCGCCCCTTACTTAGGTACGAGCGCTAAGACGGGTACGCCTACGCTAGCCTATACTAGCGCTTTAGTATAAGCCCTTATACCTTACTCTAGAGTACCTAGTTAGCTTCCTATATATAGATTTTTATTAAATATTAATATTTAATATTTACTTTTTAAGTTTTTATAATATAATCTATATATCCCTTTATACCTATAAATAAGATACTTATAAAATAATATTTTATAATAAATTGCGTAAGCGCCGGATTCTAATAATTTATATTTTACTAATTATATAGTTATAGTAAACTAATTCTCTATACTCTATAAAACGCCTATTAATATAAATAAAATAGTAAAATCTTACGTAAAAACTCTATTAAAATAAACTAGTAATAGCGCTATTATTTAAAAACCGGCTAGTAATAGTACTATTTATAAATTAGCTAGTAATAGCACTATTTATAAATTAGCTAGTAATAGCGCCGCCTATAAATAGCTAGTAATAGCGCTATTTAGAAACTAGCTAGTAATAGCACCGCTAAGAAATATAATATCTAAAAGTTAATCTAGTATATACTAGCTAATAATATATTATATAATTAGCTAAATAAATTACTTTTACTATTACTACCGCGATCGCCTAATATAGTAAAAAGAATTATTTTTAAATTTAAAATTAGTAAACCCTATAAGAGTATAATTACTAAATTATTAAATATTTTTTATAAGCTTAGTAAACAGTTTGTAAATAGCCCTTTTATTAAAAAGATTAAAAAGAATCTAATAATAAATACAGGCAAAGGATTTTTAAAAAATAGTTATTATAAAAGTAGTTTTAATATCTCCTATTCTATTCTACTAAATATTAGTAATAATAATAATAAAAATTTTAATATAATAACTATTACCGGTCGACCTATAATAGATTAGTAATTATAATATTGTTTTATAGCTAACTATAGAGTATTTATTAAGTAAGCTAAAACTATAAAAGCTAATATCTTATTATTTATTAGGATAGCTATTATAACTGACGAAAAGTACCCTAAAAAAATTTAAATATAAATATTTTATTTTAGCGCGTACTTTATCTAATAGATAACTTATAGATAAGTATATTATAATTATAATCTCTTTTACTAATAATTTTTAAGTAAGTATTATAAAATATCTAGAAGATTAGTTTACTATTATTTTAAAATACTTTTACTATTAAAATATATTATACGGTAATCTAGACGCGGCTAAATAAATAATTAAACTTATAAAGTAGTTAAAAGTAAAAGCGTAAAAACTATAATATACTATTAAAATAAATATAGCGCGACTAGACCTGCAGATCTAATAGTAAAAATAAAATTTTAATAGTACTTTTTAGTTCATTACTTATATTTATTAAAAACGTAATAATATAAAAGATAACGCGTGTACTCTATAGAAGGAGCTAGACACTAAATAGTAGTATTAACTAACTACTAATAAGGCTTTTAGTAAGGTAATCTAGCATAGTAATAAATATAAGTAATATTTTATTATAGTGATTTAAGAAGCGTATAAGCTATAAGATAAACTAAAATATTTAAAAATATTAGTAAAAGCTTCCTGTAGTATTATAGCTAATAATAAATCTTTTAAAAAGAATAAAAAGTATAAAAAGAATAATAAGAAAAAGTAAAAGATAGTACTGTATAAGTTACTATAAAATCTTATATCCTTAAACCTATTTAATAATAATAATAATAACAGCTCTAGTAACTCTAATAGTTTTTCTTATTATAATAATACAGAGTTAATATTATCTAATAAAATTTACTTTACGCCCTATAAGGATTAATAGTAATATAATAGTACGCTAGTATTAATAGTTAGTACTACTATTTCTAAAAAGGAGTACTATTTAAATAATAGATAAAAGAATATTAATAAGTTTAGTAGTACTGCTAATAAGAACTTAAATATATAGATTAAAAATATAGAGATAAAGTTTTAGTAATTATATAAGCTTTTCTCTAATAAGTAGTTTAAAATTAAATATCTTTATTAAGCGTATAAAAATCGCGTACTTATTTATATTTATAATTATACTATTATAACGTTAAATAACCTATACTAAAATATATAAAAATTATACGACGACTTATAAAAGGCGTTTAGTTTAATTAATTAATAACTTACTACGCTTATAAAATTTAATTTTAGTAAGTTATAGTAACGCGATAATAAATCCTTTAGTAAATAATTAGTATATTTTAAAAATAAAATAATATAAGTATACTTAAAACCCGCTTTAATAAAGTTTAAAATAGTAATTAATTTTAATTTATATTTAAAAGCCGCCGCGACAAGCGCAGCCCTAGTAAATAAAATTTAAATATAATTTATTTAGCGACTATTCTAATATAAGACTTTTAAGAACGTTGCTTATAGGAAGCCTAAAAAAAAGAATAATAAAAATAAAAATAATAAAAAGTCTACGCGGGCTAGGGCTCTTATTAGTAAAAAATTTAACTTTAATAATAGGCGTAACATTACCTCTAATTTAAATTATTATTTATTAAAAGAATTCCGCGTAGTCTAAGTTAAAAAAATATATATTTATTATTTAAAACCTAGTTATATACTAAATTAAAATTAACTTAATTTTTATAAAAAGGGCCCTATAGCACCGGTACTAGCTAAATAGTTTTAAATAATAAATACTTAAAACGCTAATACTAATAAAGCTTATAATAGTAACTATAATATTAAATATTAAGAAAAAGTATAGTTTTTAAAAATAGTCGCCCTTAAAGACCCTTACCTACGTATAAAAAGAAGATTTTTAATATACTTTAGTATTATTTTATAGTAGAGTAACGTGCGCCAGGAAGCTAATTAATTTTATAATTACTTTTTACTTTATTAAGTAATAGTTATTATATAGTTTATAGTTTATAAAATAATTTATTACCTTTATAGTATACGGCGCGACGGATTATCTATCTAATTATAATAAAAATCTACTAAATAAGTTATTCTATAGCGCTTAGATAAAACTAAAAGTATAAGTTAATATATTTAATAGAATATTAGTTACTACGTATATTCTTTTAGATAGTAAATATATTAAATAGGTTATTAATACTAATTTTATATATACTTATAAGCTCTAGACGGTTGTAGTATAAAGTTTTATTATTTTAAAATTTACTAATAGTAACGTTATAGGTAAAATAATATCTATAGCTAAGGTATATATAATAATTAAAAGATATATTAGTAAAAACTAGTACTAGGTTATAGATATTATTAGTTACGACGTAATAGTTAAATAATTATAGCTTAAGGTCTATAACCTTTCGTATAAGTAGAGTAAAAAAATTATAGTATTTAAATTAAACTATTACTATAGTAACTGTTTACACTAGTTTTTATCTATTAAAGTAATATATAACCGGTACGGTAACAGTTATATTAAAATAATTAAATTAAAAAATAAGAGCGGTATTAATATAGTGATTATTTTAGTTAAAGTTATTATAAAAATAGCTTATTGCGACCTAAATTCTGTTATTTAAATAATACTAAAAGCCTAAATATATCTTAAAATAAGTAATAACGTAGTTAATACTAATAATATATAATATACTTATATAACTTTTATAAAAACTAAATAGATTGCTGCTATAGCTACGTAAGCTAACTTTAATAAATTTTATTTAAAACTTAATTAACTACCCCCTATAATTAATAAAATTAAATAAAGATTACTAAAGTAATTTTACTATATTACTAATTTATAAAATTTTAAAAAAGCTATAAAACTATTCCCGCGTTAACTAGGCGTTAACTATAAAATATACCTAAAAGAAGATAGTTAACTAATTATATAACGCTATTTTAGAACGTTATATAAAGAGACTAAAGTAATTAAGGCCTATATATAAACTAAGATAGTAAAAAAATATATTTATAAAAGTAACTCTTTATTTACCGCCTCGCTACTAGTTATTAAGAAGTCTAAAAAAAATATCTATATATATATTAACTATTACTACCTTAATAAAATTATAATTAAAAATCGCAATACCTTACTAAAGTTAAAAAAAATATTTACCTATATAAATAAGATATACGTTTTCTCTAAGTTTAATATTATTATAATATTTAATAAGATCTAAATTAAAAAAAATAATAAGTATAAAACTACTTTTCTTACATAATTTAGTCTATTTAAATATATAATTATACTCTTTAGGCTATATAACGCCCTAGGTATTTTTTAATAATATATTAATTAGTTATTACGTAAGTATTTAAATAACTTTTATTTAGTTTATTTTAATAATATTATTATCTTTAGCGAGAATAACTAGGACTACGAGTAGTATTATCTTAAAATATTATATAAACTTTATAAAGTAGGACTATATCTTAATATTAATAAATACGAGTTTTTAGTTTAACGCGTTAATTACCTTAATATAATACTATCTATAAATAGGCTAGAGATAGATCTAGCTAAAGTTAGAGTCGTTATAGAGTAGCGGTAACTTAAAACTATTAAAAATATTTAAGCGTTTATTAGGTTTATAAACTTTTACTAATAATTTATATACTGCTTTTCTTAAGTTGCGAGACTACTAATTAAGCTAATGCGTAATAGTACTATAGGAAAAATTATATTAACGCTAACTATTAAAAAGGCTTTTAAATAACTTAAACGCGTTTTTATTAACGCCTTAATACTTACTTATTTTAACTCTAACGCGCGTATAATTATAAAGACTAATATATCTAATTAGGTTATTATTAGTATACTCTCTTAGTATAAGAACAGCATCCTATAGCCTATTACCTTTTTTTTAATAAAAATAAAACTCGTAAAGCTTAACTACTCTATTTATAATAAGGAGCTTATAGTAATTATTTATATTTTTAAAAAATAGTTATTTAAACTTACTAGTATACTTAACTCTATAGAGGTATTCTCTAATTATAAGACTTTAGAATACTTTATAATAATTAAATAGTTAAATTGTCGGCAAGCCTAATAGGCTAAGTTTTTATTAAAGTTTAATTTTATAATTAAATATAAGCCCGGTAAAAAAGGTATAAAGTTTAATATATTAATATAATAAGCTAGAGACGTTTCTGTAAATATATATAATAATTAAATATAGTACTAATAGTAAGTACTATTACTTTTTAAATAATTTAAACTACCTATATATACTACGTATACTATATATAATAGCGGTTTCTAATACGCTATATACTTAACTAAAATCTTAATAAATATAATAAAGTTAAACGCTATAAGCTTATTTTAATAGGTTTATAAAATTAGTAAAGAGCTATTTATTTTTAATAGTTAAAATAAAAATACTACTTTAAAACTTTACGATAGTTATAAGGACGCTAATAATATAGACTTATTAGGGCTATTTAAAATAATTAGTCTTTATAATAATGTTATTAAAGCTATAGTTAATACTATAAAGAGTAGTATACGCTATATATTCTACTAGCTTTATTATAACTTTAGTATTTATATTAAACTATAAGACTACCGCCTAAATAATAACCTACTATATATTAATAATAAGGTTTTTATATTTTATAATAATAAACTCTAAACGCGCCTTATATAACTATATTATAATAATTACGCTACTAAATATAATAATAAATATAAAATATACGCGTAACTATTATAATATTATTACTAACTATACTATATAAATAGCGTCGCCCGCTATATATATAACTACTTTACTTATTTTAGAGTAAAATTAAGACATAAGGGTAAGTATAGTTTATTATACTTATTACCTATACTAAATACCTACTAGACTAGTATATCTATTAATTTTATTATACCGTTATTTAAGAACTATTATAATAGTTATAACTATAGGTATATTATAATTTTTATAGATAGATTATTAAAAAAAAAGTTTACATTTTTAATATTTCTTAACGCAGAAACCTGCGTTTAAGTTTTTATTAAATATATCTAATATAAAAAAAATTACTCTTTAGAGTTTATTACCGACTACTGTACGTAATTTATATTTTAGTTTTAAAAATAACTATATAAAAAAATTAATATAATACTAAAGTTATTTATAGTCTTTTACCTAGAGATAAATAGATAAATAAAAATTACTAATTAAATATTAAAAGCTTATTTATACTATTTTATTAATTATAAGTAAAATAACTAAATAGAGTTATTACCTATTATAAAATTTAAAATAAATAATAGTATTATATTAACGGGCATAATACTGTTTAAAGCTATAAAAAAATAATTATTATATATAGGTACTAAACCTCCTAGTATACTACTAAAAGGATAAAAAATAATACGCGATACGTAAGCTATAAATAGACTTTTTATATATATAGACTATATAAGACTATAGTTATATTTAGTACTAATATAGGTATAAATAAAAATAAAAGAATATATTAATAGTTAATAACTACCTGCCCTAGAGATCCGCGTAAATAACTAAATTATATTTAATATATATAATATCTATACGCGTCGCCCTAGAGGACTAAAAAATAAAAATTTAGGGCTATTTAAGGTTATTAATATTTATAATAGATAATTAGACGATCGCTATAGTAATAGTTAAACTTTTAAACTTAACTTTACTAATTATATAATACTTAAGAATATTTATTTATAGTTCTACCCGTAGTTACTTTATATATAAAATATAATACTATTACTAGAGTAGTAGTAAGAACTATAAAAACTAGTTACTATAAAAGAAGGCCTACTTATTTATAATATTAAAGTAATACTAGACTATAAAGTTAATAAATATATAATTAATCTAAATACTAGCTGTAAAGATTTACTAAAGTTTTTTATTAAGTAAAAGGACTATAATAATCCTAACTAGTAATCTTACTTTAATATTATAAAATATTAAAAATATTTTACAGAATACTATCGGCGTTATTTATAAACGCTTTAATAATTAAGTATATTCTTTTTAAAGGCTTATAATATACAAATAGCTATTGTCTAGTTTATAATAAATAAATAATTAATTAATAATAAATAATAATAAAAGGCTAAAAATAGTCTGGTAGATAACTAATAGATAATAAAATATAATTAATAGATAAATAGTATAATAAGATTATAAGAATAATACAGCTTAGCACGAAGGGCTTTTTTAGAGGTATAAATAGTAAATAAAAGAAACTATACTTACTTATTTTACTTATAACTCTAATAGTTAGATTATAATGAAAATAGCTTTACAGTTTACTATTTAAGTAGTTATATATTTTACTATTTTAATAGAAATATTTTACCCTTATAAGCGTTTAACTCTATCCTATTATATAAAAGTTAAAAATATATAAAACTAATTATAAAGCTTTAGGGACGAAGCTTCTTAAAAAGGGGAATAATATTATAAGTATAAAGGCGCCCCTTGCTTAGGTATAAGCGCTAAAACGGGTATGCCTACGCTAGTCTATACTAGCGCCTTAGTATAAACTTTTATATCTCGCTTTAGAGTACCTAGTTAGCTCCCTATACGTAGATTCTTATTAAATATTAATATTTAATACCTACTTTTTAAGCCTCTGTGACACGTATATAAATTCGTATTTTACTCTTAAGTAATAATATAAAAGCCTTATTTATTATTTTATATTTTATATTTATTACGTTTTACCCTATTTACTAATATTATAAAGTAATAATATTATTATAGACTTATTACATAATTTAAAATAATATTTTTTTACATAATTTTACGTAAGCCTCTATACTATTTATAAAACCTTTTATTACAATAATAATATTAAAGGCCTACTAATATATATTATATATACACCTAACTTACTTAGTAGTTTTATAAAATAAAAAAGAAATTATATCTACTATTATCAGTACCCGCGCCGCCTATAAGTAAAAAAAAAAAAATACTTACTACTAATTAGCAATGCCCGCTAGTTAAGAATAAAAATATATTTACTATTACCTAGCCCTATAGTAACGCGTTATTTAATTTAAAGTATTATAAAGTTTATACTCGTACTTCTAGATATATATTAATTTATTTATTTAGTTTTAATATTAGTTAAGTCATATTATAAGTTTATTATACTATTTACTCTTTTTTACCTTTTATATACTAGTTATAATTTCTATTTAAATAAAAATACTCTCTTTTACGTGTTAGTCCTTCTAGTAGTATATACTAAATATATAGTTAAACCTATAAAAAATAATAGACCTCTACTTTTTAGTTTAGCCAGTAGCTACTTTAGGTATTATTTTAATAAGTTACTTATAAAAAAATTTATTAATTACTAAAGTATTATAGACTGCTGTTAGGGCCGGAGTTATAGTATTTCTATAGTATTTCTATATAATCTTATTAATAAAAAGCGCGTTTATAATTAAAATAGGTAATAAGGTTTTATTAATAGCTTAAGATATAATAACGGTAATAGTGATAGTATAAAATAATTTAAAAAAAACTAAAAAAATATTTAGTAGAATTTTAGGAAGTAAGTAATAATATAGTATAAAATATAGGTAAATAGCTAAATTTATATAAAAGCTAAATATTATAAATCCTAAATATAAGTTTAATAACTCTATTAGTCCTAAAGTTTATATATCTAGTAACCCCTAGGTTAACTAACCGCCTTATATATAATTATAAATAAGCAAGTACTAATAATATTAAGAATATTTATAAATAGTTACTAATTTATAGATATATAATTAAAATATAAGTAAAGCGTTGCTACATTTAGTATAATACTTTACTCTTACTATAAAAAAGGAGTATAACTTTTAAGAGTTTAAAATTAATACTACTTATATATATCGTCGTTAGTATTATATAAGCTATTTAGTATTTCTTAAGTTTTTATTATTACGTTATACTGCGACTTTATAAAACTTTTAAAATATATTAATTAATAAGTTTATATTTAATCTTTTTTCTAGAGTTATTACTATAACGTTATATAATTTTAGACTAACTATTTAAACTTTTACTATATTACGTAATTAATTAACTTTTAATAAATTTCTTATATAGTAACTATAATAACTTTATTACTAGCGCTAATAATCTATTACCTTATTAAATATATAGTAATTAAAATATTATAATATAATATAGTACTTCTTGTAAAATTTTTTAAGTTTCTTATAATAACTACTAACTTCCTAATACTAAGCTTCTATATAACTATTCTATAGTGCTATAGTATATTTTTCTCTTATTACTTATTATTTATTTTAAAGCGCTACTTCTTCGTATACGTTTAAATAATTTTAATTATTTTTAATAGTTTTTTTTTAAAAGCTATACCCGCTTTTCTTATACTACTGTAAACAAAATTTTTATTTATTTTTAAGTATATATTACTCTTTACTTTCTTTTTTATATTATAAAGTAAGTTTTTAATACTTTTAAACTATTATTTTACTAGATCTATTATATTACTATATAATAATAAGCTATTTTTAGAATTATTATTGTTATTAACATTAAGAATTAGTTTATAGTTAAGAATAGAGAGTTATATAGTAACTAATCTAGAACTAAAAATATAAAAAAAATAATCGTTTAAACAGACTAGGCTCTTTTATAAGCTTATAATAATCTTTTAAATAATCTTTAATATAGATCTACTAATTATTTAAGTAATTAGTAAAGGTTAAAATTACTATTATTACTATTAACTAGCTAAGGTTAATTATAATTATTAGGTGCCTAAAGGTAAACTTTAAAGTTCTCTTAGCTATAATAATCTAAAGAAGATAAAGAAGAAGAAGAAGAAGAAGAAGAGGAAGGTAAAGATAAAAGTAATTTAGAACGTATTATATAGTATTAAAAATTATAATTTAAATATACTATATATAGTCTATAGTTTTATTTATAGTTTTACTTATATTTTATATATAGTATTATCTATACACTATTATTACTATTATATTCTATTAAGTTATTAATTAAGTTATTACTCTACTAGGTATAAAATTTAAAATTTTTTATATTTAATAGGTTTTAGGTTATAGTACCTCTGTTTTTACCTATTTTTATATTAAGAAAGAACGTAGTATATACTAAGTTAATATAACTTCTATAGATAAATATAAAGAAATAAGTTAGTATTTAATAATATTATTTTTTTTATACTACTATCTATACTATAATTATTAATTTAAATAAATTTTTTATATATTATTTAGTTTTGTAAAATTATTCTTTAAAAAATAGTAGTATTATAACACTATATTAATTTATTTAAAAAAAGTAAAAGTGTTAATATAATATATTATCTTTTTAGTATTATAAAAAATAAAATTTTTATTAACTTTATTTATAATTTTTTATATTTATTCTTAGAGCTATAAAATAGCTCTAAAGAGTTTAATAAATAAAAATTATAATTATAATATTTTTTAGTATATATAAAATATATAATAAAATTATTAAGTTTATTTATTTATAAAATTTATAAATAAATATAAAACTTATATAATATAAAAAAATATTATATTATAATAAATATAGATAGAGAAATACTATATTAAAAAAGTTATAGTTTATAATTATAAACTATAAATTATTTTAATAAAAGTTATATAATATTTTAATAACTATATAATAAATTTATTTTATTTTTTATATATATACTAGTAATATGTATTACTTACTATCTATTCTAATAAATAAAAAGTTAAAGTAATTTTAGTCCTATATTACTATACTAAACTTTACTATACTAATTTATATATTTAATTATATATTAAAATTTAAACTTAAATCCTATACTAATTAGAATAAAATTTTTTTTATAATTTTTACATATACTTATTTTATAAATATATCTAGAAAAATAACTTATCTTAGTTTATACTTTTTTAGACTAGTATTTTAACGCTATACTTTACCTCTTTTTATATAATAATATAATTTATTACTCCTTATCATTCGCGACACGACATGCAGAAGACTCTACACTGCGATACCTGTGCGAGCAATCAAACTGCCTTACCGCCTCAGACAACTGCTTGGCCCTAGCACCACGCTAATGCCCTCGTAAAGCAAGTCCGCAAGAACACGGCCCCGGCGGAGCCTTGGCGTTTCGCAACAACCCGGAGTCGCGTGTGACTAATCTGGTCAATACGACGAGAACCCGCATGCAATTGGTCTGCATGCCTTCGTGATGCAAAGGACTGTGAAAAGCCATTTTGCTGCGCAGCTGTGCTGCCAAACCAGGCCTAAAATAGTGATTGGCTTGGCTAGGCGAACGACTACGATGCTAATAAGAGAGCTGTATAAAGGCCGAAGCCATGGTTTGGACGGCTGAGCAGAACAACAAACAACTTTACATTTCGCTTTTTCGGCCTTACAGCTCCACGGTTGCTCGTTCGCATTCTTCTGGCTTCATCGACATTACGCAGTACAGTTCCTCGATTTAGACTTTTCAGCTTCCACTTTTCTACTTTTTTTTTTTTTTTTAAGCCTTCAAAATGCGCTCCACCGCCTCCTTCGCCGTCCTCCTCGCCAGCCTCGCCGCATGCCGCGACGTCCCCTCCAACCTGAAGTCCTTCTACGACTCCCACAAGGACACTCCCTGTTCCCACCCCATCTCCATTAAATACTCCTCCGGCCAGGCCGATGCCGACACCGTCTACTGCAAAGACAACGCCTCAGGCGCCGTGTTCTTGAAGGATACGTCCAGCGGCTACGCAGACGTTGACATTGACTGTGACGGCGCGGGCATGGGCACTGGCGACTGCGGCGACGATCCAAGCGGTCAGTCCATGACGGCCTTCAAGGATCTCGTGCAGGAGTACTCCAATGGCGCAATCGATGACCTGAACACGCACATCCACACCTTCGTCGTGCTGGGCAATGATAATAGCGCCGACGAGGGGGACGGCGGCAAGGCGTTTGACCCGACGAAGGACGCGGGTATCCAGCCGCTCTCCGTTGTGGCGGTCGCGTGTGGCGAGAAGCTTGTGTACGGCGTGTGGGGTGACGTGAATGGTGGAAAGCTCACGGGCGAGACGTCGTTGAGCTTGGCGAAGCAGTGTTTCTCGGACGAGGGTCTGAGCGGAAACTTAGGACATTCGGAGCACGATGTACTGTACTTAGCGTTCCCAGGCGAGGAAGCGGTGGCGAAGGATGCGAACTGGGGAGCTAGCACGGCGCAGGAGTTTGAGGCGAGTTTGGCGGCGATTGGGGATGGGCTTGTGGAGAAGGTTGCAGCAGGGCAGGCGAAGAGCAGGGTTATGCGCGGGAGGTTGTAGATGGCGAAGTGTGGGATAGGTGTTTTGAGATTGTACTACTATTGCATCGTTGCATGGATCTCATTGATCGAAGGTACGCCTGAATAAACGAGCAAACATCTGATACCTATCCGGCATACTGAAAGCCTCGAAGACTTTGTGAGCGGCGATAGAGTACTAGGCAATACTAGAATTAAATCTTCACAATCGCCCTCACTGTACCTCGTGATCTAGAGCAGTACGGGACTACTACAGGGGGGTGACAAAAAAAAGCTTAATCGAAAAAGATTAGTTTTTTAAAGTTTAATAACTCTATAAGTATTATATTTAAAAATTTCAAAGAACGTTTATTTATAGGAAAAGTTATAAAATACTATATAATAAAACCTAATTAGGCTTAGCGTATTTATAGCCTTAGTTATAGAGTCTTAAACTTAGGACTTTTTTTTACTTAACTTTATATACTTATAACTTTTGAACTAGCGTATAAAATTAGCTATAAGATATATATATATTACTATTTTATATATATTACTTATATAAATATTTATAATATAGATTAATAATATCTTACGAAAATTATCTTATATTTTATTAAAATAAAGAAGTAATAAAAATTAAGATATAGTATTATATATCTTATATAATTAAAATTTTATATAATTTATAATATAACTTTACACATTTTAGTGTTCTTTAATAGTTAATAATATATTATTATTATTATATAATATATACTTGAGATTTAACTAACGTAGTGAAGTAATATTTAAATATTAACTTTTTAGTATTTTATATAGCCTAAAATATAATATAAAAATTATTTAATTATTTTTACTCTATAGGAAGTTATAACACTTTAAATTTATATAATTGTAAATAATTTTTTAGCTGCTACTTATTTAATATAGTAGTAAATTAAATAATTATTTTATTTTTAAACTTATTATATAGGTCTGTATTTATTTAGTATTTTAAATTTTTAAAAATAGGTTATATATATAGTTTTTTAAAAAACGTCTAAAATCTCTAAATTTAGACTATAAATTCTAAACTTAAATCACTGAGTATTTAGACAAGAAATAATACTTAAAATTTAGTATATAAATATTCTCGAGCTATTACTATAATATATATATTTTATAGGTAATTTTATAGGCTAGTTAAAATATTATAAGTATGTAAAGTTAAGTATAAAAAAAGTCTTAAGTTTAAGACTCTATAACTAAGGCCATAAATACGCTAAGCCTAATTAGGTAATTATATATACTATTTTATAACTCATTTTATAAATAAACTTTATTTTAAATAATTAAATATAATACTTAGTGAGTTATTAAACTTTAAATAACTAATCTTTTTTTATTACGCTTTTTTTTTGTTACACTACTATAATAACCTAGAAATAAGTTTTACTGGCCTAAAGCTTTAACGGTAGCGAAACTACGTAATTTATTCTAATATACTATAAAATAATACTATATAATTAAAATAGCTAAAAATAAAAATTTAAATTTTTTTTTTCTACTTTATAAGATCTATTATAGTGTAAAATAATATATATATTAGATGTATATCTATTTAGAGACTACTTTTTTATCTCTATATTTACTTCTATATTTACGCTAACGCTAACGCTAATATTAATATCTTCCCCTTTATAATAATCTATAATATTAAAAACTACTTTTAGTATATTATTATACAGTAAATTAACTTTTTATAAATATTTTTTAAGTAGTAACGACGCTATATATCTACGTACTTAATAAAAACTTTTTAAAAAGTATATACTATATATTAAATATATAATAAAATATATTAATTATAAAAATATACAACCTTTATTACTCTTAATAACGCCCTCTTTTACTAACTTAACTCCTTACCTATTAAATTAAGAATAATAATCCTATAAAGGTAGTAAAATAATAATTAATATTTAAGGGCTAGTATATATCGTAGGAGGTTATAATACTGTATATAACCTACTTTATAAAAATCCTTATAGCCTATATAAATAGACTCTCCTTTACCGTTAATTATCTATATAAGCTTTTCTTCTACACCTAAAGTAATTACTATTCTCCTACCTGCTTACTATAATCGCTTAGCCCATAACTTACTATTCTATAACCTAATTATCCTCCTACTTCCACCCATATGCTCCTGCTCTCTTTCTTTCTACTTATTTTACTAGTTATAATTGTTTTCATACTATAATTTTAAAATACAATATAATAATCCCTTTTTAAAAGTTTTTACTACATGTTTAATCTATAATTAACTCTATTAAAGTAACTAATACTTAGTAAAATTAGAAGAATAACTCTATAATATTATATAAATATAATAATTTAATATTTTTTTCATACTATATAAATTATACTAACTATTACATAAATTTAAAATATATATATAATAATTATTAGATATTATTTTAATACGTATATAAAGATATATATATACTTCTACGTTTTAAACATTTTATTTTTTTACCTATATACCTACTATAGCTATACTTTTTATTTAATTAATATATATATTTATATATTACTCGAATAAAAGGGTGTGGCTGTAGTGGCTTAGGACGACTAAAAGGGGTTTTAAAAAAAGAGGAGTACATATATACCTTTATACTTATTAAAATTTATTATTAAATAAAATTAATAAAATTTTTTACGATTATTACTAGTGTAAAGAGATTATATAATTACTAGTACTAATAATTAAAAAGTAATAAGCATTTTTAGCTTATAATATAGGGATATTAATATAGTATAAAATATTAAAATAAATACTTAATTATATACGTATAATAAGTATAAATAATAATATAATAATTATATAACTAAAATTTAAATAATATAAATATAAAACAAAATAGAATTATTAAAAGTAAAATTATAATATTAAAATATAATAAAAATAAATATTAACTAAAATACTGGCAAGAGGGTATATAGCGTAGTAGATAATATATCTGGCTATTTATAATAGTAATATTATTAGTTATACGTTTAAATATCGGTTTTGTCTACTTTAATATACTATTTAATTAATTAGTTTATTAGGTGTTAAACTTAACCTTATTATGTTTAGTTATATTACTTAATTAGACTAGTTAATTTTTTAAATAGGTTTAGTTTAATTACTTAATTAGATTAGCGTAACGAGTTAACTTAATAAGTATTAGAATATTTTTAAATAGGAAGGACGCTAGTCTAAAATAAGAAATTAATTAAATTCTAGAATAGGTTACTTAACTAGTCTATATTTAATTAATTAGTTACTTAAAGAGCCGGTTATTAAATCGCTTAAAAAATAAAGCACTTCTATTAAATAGTTAGGTAGCCTTAATATAAAGACTTATTTTTTTTTATAAAATAAAAAAAACTAAAATACCTTAACTAAGAATAATAATTTAAATATATTATATATTTATTTATAAAATACGTAAAAATTATAACTATAGTGACTAGAGGCAACGAAAATAATAAAAAAAAAATTATCTATATATATTTATGAAAACTATAGTTTATATATTTTATAATTATTAAAATTTTAGTTATTTTAATATACTATAGCTAGACTATTTATTGAGCTAATATATAAATATATATATATATAATTATTAATTAATATTATATTATTATAGTATACACTACCTTATTATTTAATATAAAAATTAAATATATATAATAGACCTATAAATATAATATATTATATTTAATATATTATTAATATTATATTTTATAAAGAAATAGTTTACAGTAATAAATTTATTATATAATAATAATAATAATAATAATAATAATAATAATTATAAAAAGATACCTTAGAGTTTACGTTACTAGCTTATAAAACTTTTTAAAATAGAAGATTATTTCTTCTTTACGTATATATAATACGGCTTTTTAGCGCTTTCTTTTATAAAAATAGTCCCTACTTTTTAATTTTAGAATTTAGTAATTTCTAGCTTATTTTTCTTTTATAGTTATAAGTATAGCGTTTTAAGAGTAAAGAAAGATTTTCCCTATATACCTAATTATTAGAAATCCTATTTTCTAAAACCCTAATTAATTCTTTAATTTTTTATTTAAAAGCTTTTAGTTTTATAAATCTGGTAAATATTACCTAATCTATATACTAATAATAATCTATACCTTTAGCTATTAAATATTTAGTAAGCCTTATAACTAATAATTTTTTAAGTATTATAATAACTAAAACTACTTTATTTCTTTTAATTATTAATATTTATCTTACTAATTCTGTGAGCTGGCTAATATAGTATATATAGCTTAAAATATAATATATAATTTACGGCGTTTAGAATTTTATTAACTTTAACCTTAAAAGCGTTAATAATTTTATTAAATTTTTTTTAGTATTAGAGCTTTTATATATTATAAAAGTATTTAAAAAAGAGATTGTAAAAATCTACTATAATTATAATATAGAGATTAATATATACTATACCTATTTAACTAAGTATACTACTAAAGTAAACTAAGTAATAAATATCTTAAACTAAATTAGTGTAATAGTAGCTCTAAAGCTTATAAGTACTATTTAAACCTACTATACTATTAAGGAGAATATTTTAACTTACTTAATTATTTATTTTTTTAAATAAGAACTTTTAACTACTAATACGGTAGCTAAAAATATTATATAATAATAATACTATACTTATTTAAAGAAAATAGAGTATAAAAAAATAGTTTTTAAGCTATAGTATTATAAATAAAAAGCTTTTTATATAAAGGTAAAGGTATATAAGCTTAGTAATATTTAGGATAAGCTAGTAATTACTAACTTTTTTACTACTATTAGTAAAAAATTAGTACCTAATTAGATAGAGTAGATATGTATAACATAAGTTTAAAAATTAATATTTAAAGGTAAGAAACTCTTTCTAATAAAAGTTAAAAGAATCTTTTAAGTAGTATTATAAAATAAAATTACTAAATTATTTATTAAGAGTTTTAAGATTTTTATAACGCTTAGCAGATAAAGCGTATTCCCTTAATTAAATAGCTTATAGCTAAGTAATAAGGGTAAGTTATACTAATACTTTTATAAACCTAAAAAGTACTATTAAAAACCTATTAAGTACTATTACCTATAATTAGTATTAATAAATACTTATACTAGTTAGACCGTACTGCTTTTTAAAAAAAATAAAAAAAAGCTTTTTAAGCGTTTTAAATTTAATAAATTTATAGCTCTTTGTAATATATTTAAGTAAAAAAAATAGTTTAAGGAAAATATTTTACAGAATAAAGGGTCTAATAAGCTAAAATTTTTTAGTTTTTTTATATATATAGTTATTAATCCTTTACTTATTATAAATAGTAAATTAAAAAAAAATAATAGTATATATTTTATATAAAATTATAATACCTATACGCTCTGTAAAAATACTATTCTTAATAATAGCGCTATTTTATATCTAGTAAATAATAAATTACTGTTTATTTTAAAATTTTTTAAAAAAGCTAATAGTATCTGCACTATTAAAACTAAAATATAAATTTTTTTAATTTTTAGTATAAAAACTTATATAATTAAAAATACTTTAAACGGCCTAAATAGAAATTCTATAAAAAATTTTATATTAAAAAATATAGCTATTATAGAAGAATTCTACCTAAATATAGTATTTAAAGCTTATTTATATAATAAAGGATTTTAGTACTTAGGCTTAAACAATATACTATATATAAAATTTTTAAAATAGAGTTTTATACTTACAACGCTTATTTATAAGTATAATTTTATATTTATTAAATATAAGCCTCTATCCTTCTATCCCTTAGTTTAGAGTATAATACTAGTATATTAAAAGCTCTATTTATAGTTAATATATTTATATATTAATACTAAAGATATATAGTACTAAAGAGTAGAATATTTAAGTTAAAAAGCTTTATATACTTTTATTTATAGAGCGTAAAATATTCGTATTTAAAATACTAAATATATATATTATAAGTAATATTCTCTTATATACGCGGCTTAGATAATTTTTTAAAAACTTAAAAAAAAATTACTACGACTATACTAGCGTATTTTATAAAAATTTTTTAATATATCTAAAAGAAGGCTTAGAAAGTAGTAAATATTATTAGTTAAAAATAATTATAGTAAAAAGGTTTATATATAAAGTCTATAGGTAAAGTTACTTTTAAAGCTTATAAAAGTATTTTTAAATTTTACTATATAGGTATATACCTAGTATAAACTTAAGATTATTAAGATTTTTTAAAATAATAATATTACTACTTATTTATAGTATAGAAGATCGTATTTTAAAAAATAAATAAAAAAATTTAGTATAAGTATTAAAATACTACTTTTTTATATATATAAGTTAAACGGCGGCGCTAAACACGCTAGCTAAAAAATTATTAATAAAACTATTACTATAAGGCTTAATATAAATTTACTAAAAAAGCTTTAGCCAGAGATTATAAAAGTAATTATAGTATCTTATAATATTAGTTTAGTAACTTCTAAGAGTATATAATTTTTAAATAAGATTTTTTATAGCTAGTTTAGATAATATTTTTATTATTATAAATCTAAGCTTATAAAGCACTAAACGGCAAATTTATACCTAAATTAAAATAATATATATATTTATAGTTATTATATATATCTTTTAAATAAAAATCGCGTAGCCGGGCAAAATAAATATAAATTTAAAATAAATTTATAAGCCTATTATATAAAGAGAGGTAAAGTATAGCGTTAAGACACTAGTCCAAAAAAGGTATAGGCTAAAAAAAGTTATTCTCCTAGATATAGTTATAAAAATAAGCGTATAAAGGACTATAAAAAATATTTTTATTTTTAGTTAGTAAAGTTATAGCTACAGTATACTTAGTATATAGTTTAGTATACTAGAGTTTAGTATACTAGTAGTATTAGGCTACTATCGCTTCTACTTTTTTTTCTTTAGACTAGGCTGCTATAGTACTATAATACTATAATATACCTACTCTACCGCATTATTAAAGTTATTATTAAAGTTATTATTAAAGTTATTATTAAAGTTATTATTAAAGTTATTATATAATAGGGTCTAGTATATCGACGTAAATACTAGCGCAGCGTTTATTCTTAGTAGCTTATAGAGTATAGTTAGCTAATATTTATAAATATACTAATAATAACTTTGTATATCGCGATCGCCCTTAAGGATAAAACTATAATAACTAAGCCTTATATACCTATTTATAAAAATATATTTAACGATAACCTTTACGTATAAGTAGTAGAGGCAGTTATAAAGTATCTATTAAATATACTAAATATAAAAGCCCTTAATATACTAAAAAGAGGATATTATAATATTACCTACCGCCTACTTACCAAAGATAAGTATAAGATAATATTAATAATAGAGGAAGGTATTAAGCTATACCTACTAATATAATACGTCTAAATAAGTATTATAAATAAACCTACTAGCCCGGCTATACTATAAGGCGTTAAACTATAATAGCTTATACTAAGGTTAAATAAAAAAAAAGTAATAGGAGAATAATAAATTAACTTTATATTAAAAATAATAGATAAAGTATAGTTATAGAAAATATTTAACGCGGTAGTAACTACTAAATTATATTAAGTAACCTATTACTACTGCTACTGCTAGCGGCAGCAGTAGTAATAGTAGGTAGTAAAATATAAAATAGATATAGCAGCTACTACGCGTTATAGGAAGAAAGAAATAGGTAGGTATAAGTTTATATTTAGGTTACGTAAGCGTATACGTATACGCCTAAGTATTAGTAGACGTTTATATATTAATAAGGGCAGAGGATTCGAAGGACTATACTATATATAAATAGATAGTAGCTCTTTAATACTATCTATATTACCTAAAAAAAGATTAACTTAACAGTCGAATATAAGATAATAACTATTATTTACGGCAGGTAAAGCCGTAAAAACGCTACCTTATAAGCCTATATTAGATATTTAGTTAGTTATATAGCTTTTAATATTTATAAAATATAAATACTATTACTTAACTAAATTATTATAATACGTAACGTTACATTTAATAAAACTTTTTTTTATAAAAAAAAAAAGATTAGTCTATTTTATAGAAAAAGGCTATAAAGGTTATAAATATTTTATATACTATTAAAATTATAAATATAAGTAAGGTGTTTAATAAAATTTTTAATATATAAGCCTATAATTCTAGTAAGCTAGAGATTAATAAAAATATTACGTAATTAAAGTAATAGTTTAAAAGTATTTTAGCGTAAGTTTTATGTTATTTTATTAGCTAGTTAGGTAAGTAAAGTTTTATATAAGTAGTATATACGTAAGCTATTAGCGTAGTTAGCTAATAGCTACAAATTTATATATTATATAATATAAATATTAGTCTAATTTTTCTTTAGCCTATTTTAAAACTTAAAAAATTTAGGGGTATAAACTCTAAAAGAAATAAATACTTTAGTATTTCTTATAAAATATATTTTAGTAAAGGAGTAGAATAGTTTAGAGTAAAAAGCCTATAGAATTTTTAAATAGTAAGTAAAAGCTTATCTAACACTATTACTTAAATTAGTAATATAGAGCTCCTCTTATTAAATAAAATAGTTAGTACTTATACTTATAAAACGCAAGAACCTATAAAGGACTATAGTTTAACTATTTAATAGAGCTAAAAGTAATATAAATTAAATTTTAAAAATTCTAATAAACTAGGGGGTAAGAATAAAAACCCCTTTAGTATTTATATATTATTAAGCCCTAATTTAGAGAGTAAGCTATTACGTAATATAAACTTATAAGTATTTTATTAAATAGTATAAATAGCTCCCTTTAGTATAACCCTATAAATATATTTATTTTTAGTATAAATCTTATACAGAAAGAACGTAAAGAGTTTATAATTATTAATATTATAATTTAAGCTATTATATAGGATAGGGCCCTAAAAAAAATAATATTTTAAAATAAAGTTTATATATACCGCGATAAGCTTCTAAAAAAGTTAGTAATATAAAAAATAATTTTTTTATATTTACTTAGCCTGCTCTTTTACTAGGCTATATATAAAAAATAAATTATACTTCTTAAAAAGTAAACTTAGTAAATAGGTACGCGTTTTAATAATACTAAATATTTATTTTTACTTAAGTAGATGTTTACTTATAAGTTTAATTAGGATAGTTACTTTATAAAGTATAAAACTTACCTAGTTATTAAAGGCAATCTCTAATTAAAAGATACGCTTTTATTAATATATATTATAATATTTATAGCACGCTCCTTTTATATAGCTATAGTAATTATAGTAAAATTTAATTTAAAAATTTTACAGTTTAATATAATTAGTATATTTTTTAATATACTAATTAACCCCTTAAATCTAGTATAGTATAAACTACCTAATAGCTATAAATAAAAAAATAATTATATAAAGCTTAATTAAGCTCTATATAGGCTATAGGACTTATCTATACTATAATATAAAAAATTTTCTCGTACTCTAGCTAAGCTTAGCCTTATTTATTTAAAAAAAAATTTTATTTATTCTTTAACGCGGATTATAAGATTTTTATACTTTTTTATATAAATAATATTTTACTTCTATACTATAAAATTTATTAATAGAAAGTTTTTAAACTACGTAATAAGTTTTTAGGAATATATAAAATAAAGATATATAGAGCTATAAAATAGTATTTTAAAATATAGGTAATTAGGAATTAAAAAAATTAAATAATTACGCTAATTTATAATTTATATATGAAAAAGATTATAAAAAAATTTAAAATAGTTGATTTAGTACTTTTTCTACTAACGCTTTTACTATTAGAAAAGCTAGTTAAGAATAAAAAAAAAGTAATAAAAGTTAAAATTAAGGTATATTAGGAGCGCGTTAAATTTATATTTTATATTACTATTATAATATAACCGGATATAGTAGTTACTATTTTAAAATTTTTTTATTTTTTAACTAATTTAAGTAAAGAGTATTTTATTATAGTAAAATATATAATTACGTTTTTTTATAAATTACGCTTTTAAACAATTTAATATAGGGTATATAAAAGCCTAAAAGTTATAATTTATTTAAATATTTTATTTATAAATAATTTAAAGAGTAAATAATTTTTGTATAACTTTATTATTATATTATTTAAGAGTGTAATTATTTAAAAAGCCGCAAAATAGGCTACTATAATAATATTAACTACTTAAGTGAAGCTCCTTACACTTAAGTATATAAGTAAAGAAATAATAGCTTTAAAGCGCTTTTTTAAAAAACTTATTTTAAATTTTAGAGCTATATAGCGTATATTCTATAATAATTAGTAAATAATTACACTAGTTATAGGTAAAAATAAATATACAACTACCCGTTTACGCTATATAGATATATAAAATATATAGCTTCGCTAAAAGTATTTAAAAAAAAGTTTTAAAATTAAATACCTTTAGATAAGTAATATACTAGTAAATAGGTTAATAAAAGTTCTTATAACTTAATAATTTTAAAAATTTAAAAAGTAACTAAATTTTAAAAATATAAAAGAAAAAATTACTAAACTAGAATTTTAAAAAATTATATAATAATAGAGTGCAACGCGTTTTAAATTAGATATTAAATAGCTTATTAGCTACTATTTATAATAAATAATTTAACCCTCTCCTAGGGTTATTGTCGTAACGTTACGCGACCCTAGGCTAGCTATTTAAACTTCTACTATATTTTTCTTGTGCAGTAACTACAACGACTTTTCTATTAATACTAATAAACTATAACCTTTTTAATAGTAATTAAAGTATTAAAATAACGCCGTACTCTCCGTAGGGCCTCTTAGTTTCTTTAAGATAATTACTAACTCCCCTAATAGTCCTATACAACTAGTTAGTGCAAAACACTCCGCCTTTAAAGAAAATTATTAATATAGTAAAGTCTTACAATACTATAGCGTACCCTTCTACTACTATTATTTATTTTAAAGCCCTACTTTTATATATACGTATATTCCTGCTCCTAAATAATTCTAACTATTTTAATAAGCTTTTTCTACTAAAATTTTACTTCCTTTACTACTCTAAAAAAAGTTTTTTTTTATTATTAAAGTATTACTACTACTACTATTACTATTACTATTACTACTACTACCGCTGCTGCTATTTTCTATTTTAGATAAAAGAGTTTTACTTTTTTTATACTATTATATTATAAAGCCTACTATATTGCTGTATAACTAGAAATAGACTTTAACGTCCTTATAGGTATTATTAAGACTAAGGATTACATCTATTTTAAGTAAAAAAAGGCGTATTAGGATTAAATTAGAATTAAAAATATTAACTAAAAAATTTAGTTTATTAAGTAAACTAGCCTACTATACTACGCGGAGATAGAAGTTAGAATAGTTTTTAATATAACTTAACTAATTATTACTATTAGTAAAAGTCTATACTATACGCTAAAGGTTATCTAATAAATTAATTATTAAACGCTAAAATACTAACGTTATAAATATAATAATAATAATAAAAGATTTCTAGACTTTAAGTATATAGTATTTATAAAAAAGAGAGAAAGCTATTATAGTTACTATTTTAAACGCCCTATATATTAAACGCTCTATATACGGCCTATAGTTTTACCTAAAATAATAATAACCTATAAATATTCTTTTACTATTTTATAGTTATTGCCCCGCCGTTATTATAGTTACTACCTAATAAGTTATTTATTAAGTTATTACTCTACTACTGTAAAATTTAAAAAATTCTATATTTAATAGGCCTTAGTTATAGCGCTTTTGTTTTTATTTACTTATATTAAGTAAGGACGTAGTATACACAAAGTTAATACAGCTCCTATAGATAAATATAAAAAAATAATAAATAATTTAAAACTATACTGCTTAAAAAACCTCTATAATAAAAGAGTAAAAAAAATAATGAAATAATAAAAATTATATAATAATCTAATAGAAAAATTTAATAGATTAATAACTTTACTAGCTTACTATACTTTTAAATAGCTTAAGTGCGGCGTAAAGTAATCTTATTAAAAATATTATTTATAGAGTTATTACTTAAGTTCTTATCTAATTTAATTATCTGCCTAATAGTAGTTTATAATTTATTAAGTGTTATTATTTATAAAATCTACGTTAGTAAAAATTAAAAAAAATAGATTAAAAAATTATATTTATTTACAAATAAGCTCTTTCGCCTTTTTACTATAAAGCGGCTTATAATAAAATAGAAAGTACTTAGCGATCTCTTAAATATAACTAAAACTATAATAGTAAATATACGATTTTACTAAATTATTTAAATGAAAATATTAATATATATATTAGTTTATAGCCATATCCGCTTTTATACGTTTAGTAATAAAAGCCTTATATCTTAATATTATAATAACTTTTATTACTTTTACTAGACAGAGTACTCCTTAAATAATAATAATAAAATATAAAGTATTTTAATCCTATAAACTATTAGTAATATTAAGTTATATAAATATTAATTAATAGTTCTAAAACTCTTTTAATTCTAATATAAAAAAATAGATAGAACTCTAAAAAACTATAAACTAAAAAGCTTAAAATATTTTTTATTAATATTATTTTTATTATTATAGCGTAATAGAGTTTATAAAATAAAAAATTTACTATTTTTATTTTTTTTAAATTTATTTTTAGATTCGCTCTTTACTATAGGGCGCGGCCTATTTTTTAAACCTAATCTAGTAAAGCTTAAAAGAGCTAAATTAAAAAAGGCACTAATAGTGCTTTACGCCTAAAAAAACTATACTAAAAAAATAGGCTAGATAGATTTAATAATTTTAAAAGCCTTTTAAATTTTTTATTAGTATTAAGTTTCTTATGCAGTATCTATCTGCTTATAAAATAATTAATAAATAGTAGTTATAAAGTGTAATATAAAAATAAAACTAAAAAAATTATTATAATTACTAAAAAGATTTTTTAGAGCTTTAAAAAATAAATTATAAATAATAATTAAAACTATTAAAGTATCTAGACCTATTTAAAACGTAGTCTTAAATAAATTTTATTAAGCTTATAATAGTACGTAGATAATATTATCTAAAAATTAAAAAATTTATAAAATTTCTTAATTAGAAAAAGTAGAGAGATCTTTATTTATTAAATACGTAAAATAACTTTTTAGAGCTTATAGTAACTGCGTATTATTTTATAAAAAAAAATAGATAATTTACTAAATATTATAGTATAGAAGTGTCTATCTAAGTTATAATAATTTTTATTTAAGGCTAAATAGCGCCTTAACTTTTCTAAGCTACCTATTATTAGAGTTTTTTATACTTCTTATTCTTTTTCCTTTAGACTACTTTTTTTTATAAAGTAAAATAATAGGCTAAAAAACTATATTAAATAGCTTACTAAAAACTAAAAAATTAGACTCTATTAGCTTTTTACTATTTTTAATAAATTTATAATATTTAAAATACTATTTACTTTTAATTATATTTAGGTACTAAACTATAGTAATATAGGAGGGATTAGAAAACTATTAAATAAAAATTAGTAAAGTTTTTAAGAGACAAAATTAAAGCTTAGAAATCTAAATAAACTCTAAAAAGTAAAAATTAAGAAAAATATTATAGCTTACTATAGTTACAGCGGCAGTAATATAAATAGTTAATTTATAATACTTATAATAGTAAAAAAGCTTAAGGAGCTATTTAAAAAAAAAAGTTAAATAAAAGAGCGTAAAAACGGTACGGACAAGTATAAAAAAATATAAAAATAATAACTAAAAGTATAAATAGAGTAAAAATTATTTTAAAAAAGTTAGTAGAAAAATTATATAAATATTTTTTATATTACTAACGCTAGCGCGCCTACCATAATTAGTTTTTTACTTTAAAGCTTTATTACTTAGTAACGCTACCTGTTAAATATTTACTTAAAAAAGTTTTTTTTAAAATTAATTTTATAGCTACTGTAAGCTTAAAAGAATTAATTTTTTATTTACTTAAATAGTTAAGCTATTTTTATTAGTTTAACTAGGGAGTATATTGCAGAAAGATACTTTACAACTTATATTACTAGTTTATAAAACTTTTTAGAATAAAGAATTATTTTTCTTTTATATATATATAATACGGCTCTTTAGCGCTTTCTTTTATAAAAGTAGTTCCTACTTTTTAATTTTAGAATCTAGTAATTTCCAGCTCGTTTTTCCTCTATAATAATAATAATAATAATAATAAAAAATTAATAATAATAAGAATAATAAGTTAGTATATAGTTTAATATAATAAATATATAGTTTATATTTAAAAGTTTATATATAAAAGTAAAAATATTTTTTATAAATATTAAAACGGTATTTTCTATAATATTATTAATATAATTAATAACTTAATTTTTAAAAGTTTTAATATTTTTATGATATTTAATACATAGACGTATTATTATAATTTAATAATATAAAATTTAAAAATAAATCTTATATACACTACTATAGATTTACTAAAGCACTATATATTATTACTATAAATATATATTTATACTTGTTAAATTATTTTACTTTTTAAAATAATTATATAATATATTCCTAATATGTATACTTTAATTAAGTAAAATTACTATAATAAATTAAGTAATCATTATAATTTAAAGAGATTATAGTAATTTATAAAAAAAAAATTTTATAAACTAAGATATTTAAATTTTATAATATATAGATTTATTTATTATTATTTATTTTAAGTAATAAATTAAAAGTAATAAATAATATATATTTTCTAGTAACGCTAGTATAGCTTTATAAATAAATACTAGTAATAAAGATATAAATATACTACTCCTTATTTAAAATGCCTTTTAGTTACCTCGAGCTACTATAACTAAACTATTTATTTAATTAATTTATAATATATATAAATAGTAGTTATTATGTAATATTTAAATATTAACTTAATCTATTTCTTTAGTATTAATAGTGGTTAAAAGTTATAATTATTATATTATAGTTATATATTATTAAATTCACTATTAATCTATTTAATTAATATATTAATACTTACTAATACTAACGCCTGTATATTACTTTAATATATTATTATTTATATATATTTATATATTAATTAAATATATAGTGGGACTGTAGTTACTCGGGGCAACTAAAAGGGGTTTTAAAAAAGGAGGAGTATATATATACCTTTATACTAAATGTGTTAAAAAAGTTATATAAGACTAGGTTAAAAAAATTATTATAATCTATATTTATTTATTAATATATAGTAGATGCTATACCTATTTTATACTTTAGTACTTATTACTACATATAGTAGATTATATACTATAATCTAGTAATTATTATTTTATTATATATATTTATTATTTATAAGCTATTTATTATCTTAAGTATAATATCTTTATTTTATTCTTTATAACGTTTTCTTTTTATAATCTTTTAATATACTATTATAACTTATTATTATATATTATAACTACATTACTATTTTATATAAAATATTATTAATAAAGGTATATATATACTCCTCCTTTTTTAAAATCCCTTTTAGTTACGCTAAACTACCACAGCCATACTGTTTATTTAATTAGTATATAAATATATAAAATATTATATTTAGCCGTACTATACTAATAAATATAATTTATTACTATTTTATGATTATATATCTTATGTCTAGCTAGTAAGTGGTAAATATTATTTTAATATTCCTTTCTTATTATATTTTAGACGTTTAAGATATTATATTTACTAATATTAATCTTATTAATACATATATATATATATATACTAAGAAGTCTATAGCTATTCCTACTGTATATTTATAAATACTATTATTAGATATACTTTTATAAATAAATATATAAGATTTAATTATAATTTTATTATTAATAGTAATTATAATATAAACTATTACTATTATATATATATAAATATTAATTAACTATACTCTATAAGTTATTAAAAGTAAATATTATAGTAGTATTTTTATTAATAAAGTATATTTTATTAAATAGCTTTAAAACTATAATAAAGTATAAAATATTATAATACTATTATACTATCGTACAATCTAGCCAAAAAAATAAAAGTAATTATAATACTACTAAATACTCGTATACTAAACTATTTATTAACTTATATATTAAAATATATAATAACTTATATACTAAAACTATAAGTTTAAGTTATATACTAACTAAACTAAATATATTCTTTTATATTTTTTTTATATTTGTTCTTTAATTATAGCTATAAGTATAATTTTTTTATATATATATTTCTTAATACTAGTGTTTTAATACTATACTTAATTCTTTTTTATATAATATATTTAAAATAATTACTCCTATATATAAGTAAGAATGGCTTATATATTCTTTTATATTTCGTTTTTATTATACTTTACTCTATTTACTAATAATCTACAAATTAAAAACGTTATTATAAACTTATTATATAAATTAAAATAATATTTTTTTACCTAATTCTGCACTAAGCCTTTATATTATTAATTAAACTTTTTACTAATATAATAACACTATAATAGCCTATTTAAAATAAGTTATATATATACTCGGCTTATCTAGTAACCTTATAAGAAAAAAATTATACCTACTATTATTAGTACCTACGCCGCCTATAGTATCTATTACCTAATTACTAATACTAATTAAATAAATATAAAAGTATATATTTACCTAATTTTACGCGTACTAGTAGAACTTTTTAGAGTTTATAATACTTAATTATTCTTTTTCTTAGGGTTATTACTGTAATATTACGCGACCCTAGACTAACTATTTAAACTTTTACTATATTACGTAATTAACTAACTCTTAATAAGCTTCTTACGTAGTAACTATAATAACTTTTCTACTAGTACTAATAACTTATAACCTTTTTAAATAAATAGTAATTAAAATATTAAAATAATACTATACTTTTTATAGGGCCACTTAGTCCTCTTAAAATAATTACTAACTCTTTTAATAGTCCTATATAACTACCTTACAACGCTATAGTATACTTTTTTATTATTATTACTTACTTTAAAGCCCTATTTTTATATATATATATATCCCCGCGCCTAGATAATTTTAACTACTTTAATAAGCTTTTTCTATTAGAGCTTTACTTCCTTTACTACTCTAAGGAAGTTTTTTTTTTTATTATTAAAATACTACTATTACTACTACTACCGCCGTTCTTTACCTTAAATAAAAGAGTATAACTTTTTTTTTACTATTTTTTTATAAATTTTACTATATCTTTATATAGGTAAAATTAAACTTTATAGTCTTTATAAATATTATTAAAATTAAGAATAGTATTTTACTTAAGTAAAAAAAGGTATATTAAAATTAAATTAGAATTAAAGATGTTAATTAAAAAATTTAGTTTATTAAGTAAACTAACTAGTCGTACTACGTAAAGATAAAAGTTAAAATAGTTTTTAATATAATCTAGTTAGTTATTACTGTTAGTAAAAATTTATACTATATACTATAGGTTACCCGGCTTAATAATTAAATACTAAAACGCTAACGTTATAGATATAATAATAATAATAAAAGATTTTTAGACTTTAAGTATATAGTATTTATAAGAAAAGAAAGCTATTACGCTTACTATTTTAAACACGCTATATATTAAACGCGCTATATATAGTTTTTATAGTTTTATTTATAATAAACTATTATTATTTTATAATTATTACTCTACCGTTGTTGCTGCTGTAGTCTAATAAATTATTTATTAAGTTATTACTCTACTAGCTATAACGGAATTTTAAAAATTCTATATTTAATAGACTTTAGTTATAGCGCCTCTATTTTATCTATTTATATTAAGTAAAAATATAGTATATACTAAGTTAATACCGCTCCTATAAATAAACGTAAAAAAATAATACTTAATTAGTTTTTTTTTTTATATTTTATAAGTATACTAATAGATTTATATTATTTTATTAGTTTACTCTTTAGATTACTCTATTACCTCTAGCTCTATTAATAATAGTAAGTCTTTTAGTTTTCTTCTTAACTACCCGCTTTTATATAGCTTTTATTTTATTAGTTTAGAATATATATATAACTACGTATATAGTTATAAGGAATAGTTAAAAAGTAATAAGTACGCCTAGACGACGATCTAGAAGTATAAATATAGTAAAAGAACTCTATTAAGTACTAAACTGTATACGTAATAATTAAAAGCTAAAATAAAAGTTAACTAAGGATAATATCTATTTAAACAGCTACTTAATTAAATAATAAATATACTAGTAGGCTAGCGGTTAGTATTAAACTAGTAGCCTATATTAGTAAGTACTAGAGTACTTAGCGTAATATAACGCGATTACCTTAAGGGCTATATATATAATATAAATAATAAAAGAACCTATATAATTACTACGTAAACTTTTTTTATTATTAAAGTTATCTAATTACTATATTTAATAAATTTAAATAGTACTTACGCTTTATTATTAAAACTAATAAGGCGTTAAGGGATAAAATATAAATAAATCCTTTATATAACTTCTATATAGCTATAAATAAATACTTATACTTTTATACTTTATAGATTACCGAATTAAAAATTAAAAATATTAAAAAATTATATAAAAGTAACTTCGTCTAGCCTAAATAGCGTATATATTTTTTTTAACTAGATATAGTAGCTCTTGCTATATTTAAGCTTAGTATTATTACTTTAGTATATAGTAATTTAGCTATCTAGTAGTAGTATATATAATAAATAAATATTTTTACTACCTTATATAATACTATTAATAGGTTACTTTAAGAGCGTATAGTAATCGTTACTAAAAGTATAAAAAAACTAGTAGTATACTATAGAAATAGAATCTATAACTTTAAGCTATAGTTAAAGTAAGTATAAAGTATATACTTATATACGCGTAGAAAGAGGGACTAAGTAAAAATAAAAGTATAAAAGAATTATTAAGCGTAAGTACTTACGGCGGGCAGTAGTAGTAGTAATAATATTTTAAAATATATAATTTTTTAAATTATAACTAGCAGAGGCGCCTAAAAAAATTTAAATTAATTAATACTTTACTAGGGATTCTTTATTAAAAGTTTTCGTAAAAAATAAAATTATTTTTATAAAAGGAGAGTTAGTAGAAAGGTTATTATTATTAGGTTATTAAATATTAGAGAAAACTACTAGTAATAGTAGTAAAAAAATTTTATACTAAAAATTTTAGCGCTCTAAAAGGTATAATATTATAAAATTAGATTAAACTATATTAAATAGAAACTATTAAAGTAATAGTAAACTCTATATATTAATTCTAGTAAATATAACGCAGTTTTACACTTAGGTTACTTAAGTAGAGTAGTTTTTCGCCTCCTACTTAGGAGGGGTTATAAGTAATAGTAATATACTAAAAAGAGCTTTATAGTAACTAGAAATAATATATTTAAAAAGACTATTCTCTATTAAAAGGTCGCGTATATATAAATTAGTATAAAACTTATTAATAAGCTATATAGAGGTATAAGAATTACGTTTTAATTAATTTTAAATTTTATTATAGTTTAAAATTATACTATATTTAATACTATTATTAGGAGTACTTAGTATAATAAATAGTTATAGTTTAGTTAATTAAAAAGTAATAAGTACGCCTAGATAATAATCTAGAAGTATAATAGATTAGTTAAAATTACTATAATAATAAATATTTTAAAATATAAATTTATAAAGATTATAATACAGTATAGAGTATAAAATAAATAACTAGACTTAAAGACTAAATATTTAATTATATAAGTTTTAAGTAATAGTCTAATAACTCTTTTTAGTTTTAATATTTATATACTAAATAATTTCTTAGACTAACTACATTATATATAATTAAAAATAGTTAATTAATTAATATACTTTACGAGTTTTATAAAGCCGTGGTATAATATAATAATAAAGACTTATTAAATACTAAATAGTTTATATATAATAAGGCTATATATAAGTAGTATAAATATTAATCTTTTAAATATTATATTTTATTCTTTTAGTAAGGGCTATAGTTATCTTACTAAATATAGTAATATATTTATACTTTAATCTATATTTATATTAGTAACTACTAATAATTATATTTAAAGGTATTAGCAATTACTGCTTATATTTATATATAAAATAATTAGTTAATTTAGAAGTTATTAGGCGTATAAATTTTAAAACTAATAAAATTATTAGGCACTTACCTAAAGCCTATATAACTAAATATTTAGTTGTTAAGTTAGTAAGTCTAACTATCTATTCTATACTTTATACTATATTATATTTTTATAGGTTTTTTTTATTTCCGAAACGTTTTATTACTATACTAAATTTAGATAGGTTACTAACTTACTACCTATTATATTAACTATTTTTAGTAGTAGTAATACACTAAACTAATATAAAATTTAAAATTAACTAAAACTATTTACTTATATATTATTTATTAATAAGTTCTATACTAATCTACGTGTATATAAACTTTTAATAAAAAATAGCCTTTTTAAGCGTATTATCCTTTTCTATAATATAAATTTTTTCAGTATACTATTCGATATAGATAGATCCTAACCTAATAAAATAAAAATTTTATAAAAGTAAATATTTAATAAAAATGAGCTAGGAAACTTAGTAATATTAAAAAAGCTAAAAGTAAATTTAAACAATCTAAGGTAATTATAATTTTAAACTTAAGTTAATAAAATAAAATAGATCTATTAGTACGCTTATAAAATTAAAAAAAAAACTAAATATAAAAATTAAGGCCTACTAAAACGCGTAGTATTAGGTAAGTATATACTTTTATTTTTATTTAGTAGGTATTACTAACTAAATAGTAAATACTATAGACAGTATAAATACTAAAAATAGTAAGTATAGTTTTTTTTTATTTAATAAAACTATTAGGTAAGCTAAATATATATATAACTTATTTTACTTGCGGGCCTTTAAATAATATTATTATTTTAGTAAAAAATTTAATAGGTAATATAAAAACTTAGTATAAAATTAAATAAAAAAAATATTATTTTAGATTACGCAATACGTTTTTAATAATATTATAGGTTTATAATATTAGTAGGCGGAGTAAAATATATTAAAAATAAAATATAAAAAAATAAATAAGTCTTTTATATTTATATTTAGGAGTATTTATAAATAGTAATTACTAATAATTTTAATAATAATTATAAGTAGATACTAATTTATAAATATATAATTAAAGTATAAGTAGAGCGTTATAATATTTAATAAAATATTTTACAGTTACTAAAAGAAAAGAATATAATTTTTAAAAGTTTAAAATTTATACTCTTTATATATAGTCTTATTATATATTAAATTATTTAGTATTTATTAAGTTTTTATTATTATACAGGGGGGTGAAATGGAAAAAGCGTAATTTTAAAAGTTATCTTTTTAAAGTTATATAACTTTTTAATTAGTAAGCTAAAAAATACAAAAAAATAGCGTTTTAAAGAGAATAACTAGTAGATTCTATTTACTCTGTTAGGGGCTCTTTACTAAGGGATTTGGAGGTAAAAGAAAATTAGTAAATATAAAAAATTTTTAGATCCTACTTTAGGTAATTATAACTTTTTATTTAAGGTATAAAATTTGCTTATTTTTATATATATAATAATTAATACTAAGTTATATTAGTATATAAAATATTTTTATATATTTATATATTAATTATATAATTATATATAAAAGTTCCTTTTTTACATTTATAATAATAAACTAGTAAATAATATATTACTAGTTTTTAGTATAGTAGCCTTTAGTTTCTATAACTACCTTATAATAGTTAGAGAGTAATAAAATATAATTATTAATAGCTTTTTAAGGTATTTTATTCTAGTCCTCTCTAATAACTTTTTTAAAGGCCTTTATACTATTTAAACTATTTTCTACACCTAAATTAGCCTTCTTATTTTTAATTAGTCCTAATTTTAATAAATATTATATATTTTTTATAGGGACTAAATCAGGACTATAGGCTAGATAAGAAAATAGTTTAATTTTATTATTTTTAAACTAAGTTAAAATGTCCGTAGATTTATAAATAGGGACGTTGATTTATTAGAATTACTAACTTAAATTAATATTAATATAAATATTATAATTATAATATAATATATATATATATTATAGTAATAATAAAAGGGGTAAAAAAGTATTATAAAACTTATTCCTTTTTATACTTAGTTTAACCTTAACTATAAAGACTTTATTAATATAGTATTTACTAGTATAAAAAGTAAAAGAATTAAGTATTTTAATAAATACTAAATTACTTTTATTTTTTACCTAAATTGTATTATAAACTTATAGAATAAGGTATTAGCCTATAAAATAATTAATATAATTAATATTAAATAATTAAAACTATAACTTAAAAATATATATAAAGTTATATATTTTAATATTTTAAAAAGTTAAAATAACTTACTTTATAATTAGCTAACAGCTAATTCTTTTTTAATTTTATTATTACCTCTTTTTCTATAATATTTTTTTCTAGTTTTACCTCTTTATATTGCTAACTTATTAGAAAATATTATTTTATTTAATTTTATATTTTTTATATTTTTTAATTATTTTTTAGTATATTTTAATTTTTTTTACTATGTTTTTTATTTATTACTTATCTTTTTTTTACTTATATTAATAGAGTAGATCTCTTTTTTTAAAAAGAATTATAAAGTTCTTTTTATAATATTAAAACTATTTTCTATTAATATTTTTTTATTTTCTTTTTTAGAACTTCTAGTTAAGTCCCTATTAATAATTTTTATAGTTTTTTAAATTAACTTTATTATTCTACTATATTTACCCTTTTTTATATTATTATTATTATTTTTTTTAATATTTTTATTATTAATACGCCTTATAGCGTTATAAACAGTACTTAGTAATTTATTTAAAATAGTAGTAATTAAAGTAGATAAATTATTTACTTTTAAAAGAAGATTAATTTTATATTTAAGTTTTAAGAATTTTGGCTCTATTTTAACGAAATAAAAATTTAAGTTTATAAAAGTTAAAAGATATTATAATATACTATAATATTAATAATATATTACGTAATTAGTAATTATATATACTTTAGTAATATTTTTATAATTAATATAATTATATAATTAGATTATTAATATACTTTAAAAAACTAGTTACGTAACCCATACTAGGCCTAAAAGGGTATAGTTAAAGTTTTAGTTAAATATATTTACTAACTAAAAAGTTATAAAAACTTAAAAAAGGCCTTTATAAAATTCTATATTTAGGTTATTTTATTTTATTATACGTAATTTATAGGTAATATATAAAATTTTTTTTATATTTTCTATAGTTTTCTCTTTAAAATAGTATTAGTTACGTATTTTTAAAATCAGTAATTTATTTTATATAATGGTTTAACAAAGATAACTTTTTTAATTACACTTTTTTTATTTTACTCTTTTATATTATACTATAGCTTTATAAAATATATAAAATATATTAATTAATATTTAAAATAATTATTATTTTAATCTTTTAATTATATTTAAAGTTTTATCTTTATAATATAAATAGTATATTTATTTTTATTATTTACTATTTTATTTATATATAAATTATATAGTATTAAATAATACTAAATATTTTTATATATAAATATATATTTTTTTTACTAATAATTTAATACTTAGTATTTATTTATTTAGTTTATATACTAATAAGAAATATATATATAAATATAAATTTTTTTTAAAAGTTTTAAAAATTAACAATTTTTAAAATTTAATTTAGGTATTTTAAGTTACTATAGCTATACTTTTTATTTAATTAATATATATATATAAAATATAATATCTAAATATAGATTTTTTTTTATATAGGGCTTATATATATAGTATTTTTTATTTAATATTTATTTTTATTTTTATTTTTTTTTTTATTTTTTTTTTTATTTTTATTTTTATTTTTATTTTTATTTTTATTTTTATTTTTATTTTTATTTTTATTTTTATTTTTATTTTTATTTTTATTTTTATTTTTATTTTTATTTTTATTTTTATTTTTATTTTTATTTTTTATTATTATTTTTATGTTTATTTTTTTTATTTTTATTTTTATTTTTTATTTTTTCTTTTATATTTATTTTATACTTTCTTTATTAAATAGTATTTAATTAACTTATATAATATTTATTTTATTTATTAAATTTACTATAAACTAAAAAATATATTTTTTTAATTATTTTTTTACTATTACTATTATATATTTATATATATATTTATTAGTATAATTATTACTATTACTATAATTATTAAATTAATATTTGCTATTTTTTTAATTTTTTTATGAAGATTATTATTTTTAAATATATATATTTTTTTAAACTCTTTTAATTATTTTTATTAGTTATATTTAAATATATATCGTACTTATAAGTAATTTTTTTTTAATATTTTATTTTTGTTACTTATAAAAGAAAATAAGACTTTAAAAATTATACTAAATACAATTTTAATATATTTCAAATTAATTAATAAATATAATATTATATTTATATTATAAATATAAAAACTAGAGTATTCTTTTATATTTATTTAGTAATATCTTTAAACTTTTATTTACTATAAATAATAGTTATTATCCTGTATATAACTATTAAGTTAATTTTTTTTAAATATTATAAATAGTATTAAAGAACTACTACTTATTTATTTATAATATATTACTCTAAATTCTTTACTTATATTTTATTAATATATAAGTATTTACTAATAGTTAAACGTATATATATATACCTATATAACTTAAACCTATATTTATTTATTTCTTTTTTCTATTAACGCATAGTATCTATTATATTTATTTTATATTATACTATTTTTTACCGCTGCTACAGCTACTAACGATAGTAATAATAATAAATTATTTTATATAAATATATAATTATTACTATATTATATATCTTTTATATATATATACTATTTATTATTATTAATATATAATTTATTTTTTTTTCTAGTAGTTTTATTTATATAACCTTATTATAAGTTATTATATCTTATTATTTTATAGTAATATTTAATTAATACTTCTATTTTTATTATACTGTATTTAAATATACTATCCTAGTAAATATAGTTTAATATTTTCTTTTACTATTATTACTATTTTATATTTATTCTTTTTAGTTCTAGTAAGTATATAGTACGTAGTATTATAATATTTTCTTTTTAGTATATTAAAAGTTTTTATAATATTAATTTTAGTAACTTTAGGAATTTTAATAGGTTTATTAATATTATTATTATTAGTGCATACTTATATACTTAATAGGCACTTTATAATTATCTCTATTACTTATATATATAGGTTATGATTAAGTATATCCTTTTTCAATATATTAAGTATAAAGGTATACACATACTCCTCCTTTTTTAAAACCCCTTTTAGTTACCCCGAGCCACCACAGCTACACTATTTGTTCGATTAATATATAAATATATATTAAGTATATCTTTATAAATAAATATATAAAACTTAGTTATAGTCTAATTTTTAAAAGTAATTATAATACGTAAAGTCGCTGTTAATATATTTATAAATATTAGCTAACTATACCCTATAAGTTACACTACTAAAAACGAATACTATATTAGTATTTATATTAATATACTAATTTCTATTATATAATTACTTTAATAATAATATAATAAAATAAGAGTATTATAATATTACTAGTCCTATAGTACTATTAAGCCTAAAGAAAACAAAGGAGTATAAGTAACTATAGCCCTAGTATACTAAATTTTAGTATAGTAAGCTATATACTATACTAATCTAAAATAAAAATATTATTAATAATTTTTATATCCGCTTATTTTTTAACTATATCTAGTAGTATAATTTTTTTTACTTATACCTTTTTTAGACTAATGCCTTAGCGCTACACTTTACCTCTTTTTATATATAATTTATTTATAATAGTTATATTAATTTAGGGTACACTACGTCTATAAATAATATAAATATATAAAATAGAAATACTATAACTAATATCTATTAAATATTAGGTTTTTATATTATATTATAGTTAGTAGAGTAATAATTTAATAAATAACTTATTAGATAGTAGTAGTAATAATAGTAAAGTAATAGTTATAAAATAATAATAAAGTATTTATAAGTTATTATTTTAGGTAAAGTAGAACTATACACTATATATACTAAATTTACAATAATAAGTATAATACCATTTACTTTTATATATATATATAAGTTTTACTTTATACTAGTATCTAATAATTAGACTAAGTAACCGTTAGTATAGAGTATTATATAAAGAGAGATAAGTATAGTATTAAGATACTAGTCTAAAAAAAGTATAAGCTAAAATAAGTTATTTTTTCAGATACAGTTAAAGAATAAGCCTATATAAAAATTATAAAATATATTTTTATTTTAGTTATATTTAAATATATAGCTATAATATATAGTTTAATATATAGCTTAGTGTAGTAAAGTTTAGTATACTAATAGGGCTATAATTACCTCTACTTTTTTCTTTTTCTTAGACTAGATACTATAGTACTAGTAATATTATAATCTCTCTATTTTATTTTATTATTATTAAAATTATATAATAAAATTTAATATATTAATATAAACACTAACGCAGCGTCTATGTTTAGTAACTTATAAATTATAATTTACTAATATTTATTATAGGTATACTAATAGTAACATTACGTATTATAATTATTATTAAAAATAAAACTGTAATAACTAAGTCTTATATACCTATTTATAAGGATATGTCTAATAATATCCTATATATATAAGTAGTAATAGTAGTTATAAAATACCTATTTAGCATATAAGCGTATGCTAATAAAGTAAATACTAATAAACTTAATACTAATAAAATTAAAACTATGAGAGCCCTTAATATATTAAAAAATAAAAACTATAATACTACTTACCGCCTACTTACTAGAGATAAAGGAGATAGGGAAAATAAAAAATGTAAAAAATATAAAAGAAATAAGTATATAATAATAATAGTAGAGAAAGGTATTAAGTTATACTTACTAGTATAGTATATCTAAATATAGAATAATTAGAATAAAACTACTAGTCTAACTATACTATAAAATAATAAGCTGTAATATCTTATAATTTGGTTATAGAAAAGAGAAATAGTAAAAAAAGAAATAAATTTTATACTTAAGATAATATATAGTATATGGATATAAGAGGTATTTAATATAATAATAGTTACTAAATTATACTAAGTAATCTACTACTAGCAGCGGTAAGTAGTAAAGTATAAAATAAGTATAGTAATTACTACGCATTAATAAGAGAAAAAAATAGATAAATATAGATTTAGGTTATATATATACCTAAATATTAGCAGGGATTTATATATTAATAAAATATAGGTAAATAATTTAGATAACTATACTATATAGAAGTAAATAGTAGCTTATTAATACTATATATAATATCTAAAAAAAGATTAACATAATAGTTAGATATAAGGTAATACTTATTATTTATAAAAAATAAAGCCGTAAAGATACTACTAGTAGTATAGAGTATAAGCTTTTACTAATAATAATAAGTAGTTAAGTTACGTTAAAAACTATTCTATAGGGAGATAAATAAAGATAGAGATAAATTTAAAAAAAATACCTTTTTTAATAAATATATATAAAATTTAATAATAGGCCTAAAAATACGTAAATAATAGAGTTTTAAGGTAAATGTTATAATCAGTTTAATATGAATTATAGTTATAGCTTATTAATTATATATAATAAAATAAAATTATATAAATTTAAAGCCTTTTATAGTTTTATTTTTTAGTTCCTCTAACTTTTTAGTTAGTATATATATTTACCTAAAATATTAACTATACACTTTTAGGCCTAGTCTATATCGGCGCTAGTTACTTAATAAATCTATATAGGAGTCTTTACTATAGAGGTATATAGAAGTATATAAATAAAAAAAGAATTTAGATAAATTAAGCGTTAATAGGCCTAGTATAAAAGAATACTAAAAAGGTACTAAACTATATAGGTACTATAATAAAATATATATATATATACCCTAAAGTCTAATATTATAAATATTAGTACCAAAAAAGTAAAATAATTTAATTAGTATAACTAAGAGAAAAGGATTTATATTAGGTTTAATTAAGTTAGACTAGGCGCGAGGTCTAATAAAGATCTATATTAAATAAGTATTAAAAAGATAGCTTCTACTTTAAAATATAATCTAAATTAAATAATTTTTAGTAAATACTATTAAAGCCTTAAGTCTAGCGCTTTATTATACTATTACCCTTTGTTTATTTATAAATAGTCTTTTATCTACACCGTATTAGTACTTTTTTATAAATAAAAGGTATAAGTTATCTATTAAAAAATTATAAAGCTTATAGTTTATTAGTAATTAGTTTATTAAAGTAAGAGCAGAGATAAGTCTACGTATAATTAATTATTAATCTTTTTATCTTATTTATAGTAATTAGGTAAGTAAAAATATTAAATAAAAGTAGCCTAGTAGTAAAGCTGTTTTAAAAACTCTCTATAAAGTATATAAAATCCTTTTTAGGCGGTTTTAGTTTTATTTTTATCTACTCTTCTTTAACCTTATTATAGGTATTTTTAACTTATATAAGTTAAGGCTTTACTAATTTAGCTATTGCAGAATTTTAAATTTAAGTTTGCCTATAATACTTATTTAATCTCTTTTTAGTACTCTGTTTATTATTTACTATATAATTTATTTATACTACGTATAGGGATTTAGTTAAGAAAAAACTCTATATTATAATTTTCTAAAACCTGTTTTTAAGAAGTGCACCTACTATACTATATAAAATAAAAACTATAATTCTATAAATAATAGTAATTTATAAAAAGGTTTTAAATAGTAATTTACTATAAGATTTTAAAGTATATAAAAAATAAATTTAATACATTTCTATTAGCTCTACGCGCGTTTAAGTTAGCTAATAATAAAATAGATATAAACTAGTTATAGGCTATTCTAAATATAATTATAAAAAATTTAGGTCTTCTAGTATAAGTAATATAGGTAGGTAAAGCTAAAATAAATTTAGCTAAAATCTAACTAGTTTTATATACGGCTTTAGGCGGGTTACGTTAGAGACTATTATAGGTAGAATAAATAATTAATAATTTATTTATTTAAATTAAGTAGTCTGGTATAGGTCTGTCTAGTAGCTAGTATAAAAAAAATAGTTAACTACTAAGACTATTTTATTACTATCCTCTAAATTTAATAAGTAAAAAATAGAATCTAGCGTTCTAGAGTATTTTTTTTTATATATAATAAAAGATTTTTTATTTATTTATCTTTTACTTCTCCTTTAATCTATTTTCCTGTTATTTAATCTAGGTATTTAGAGCTACTAGTAGGTTTAGCTTATTAAAATACTTTTTATAAAACGTTTTTAGTTTATAAGGTGCCTTAATAAAATTAAAAATTGAGTATTATATAGGGTTAGAATTATATTTAATCTAGCTTACGTAATACTTTAATATTTTTATAAAAAGTTTACTAGCTAGGATTCCTTTAACCTCCTACTCTTTAATTTTATTAATAAAAATACTAGATAGCTTTAAAACTTTTTATCTAGATAATAGATATTAAAATTTTTATAAAGCAGCTTAAGAGTAAATACGGAATATATTTATAATTTTAATAGTAATTTTAGTTAGTAAAAATATATTACCTTTTTTAAAATTTTAAAACGTTCCTTTTATTTAGTAAATAGCTTTTAGCTTAATTAGTTAATTTTTAGGTTATAAATCTTTAAGTATACTATATTACTATATTACTAACGTTCTAGTTAATAAGACAATAGTATTTATTTATAATATATTATATTTAGTTCTAAGTCTACTTTATATTTTCTTTAGCTAGCTACTAATAGTATATATACGCTAAATAAGTAGTTTTATATTTTAAAAATTTATTTTATTCTGCGGCGTCCTAAAAGTAAAGATATTTTAATTTTAGCTTTACTACGGTTTAGAGCCGTAGAGGATTTAGTATAAAAATATTTTAATAGTAAAATAAAATAAAATAATCTAAGCTTTATTAATTAAAGGTAAAAGGGAGCTTTAATTATTCTAGTAGTAGAATATAAATAGATATAGTTACTAGTTAATATATTTATTTATAATTTTTATCTAGCTATTAGTTTTTTTATAGTATATAGTTAAAAGATTAATTTTAACGCCTAGTATCTAATAAAATTTAAACTAAAAACTACATATAAACTAAGGATTATAGTTTAAAATAATAGTTTTTAGTATATTTCAAAAATAGTATACCTATTAAATAAATTAGTTTACTATTTTTTTAGTGTCGATTATTTTATAATAGAGAATAAATATAGCTTATTTAGAAAGGTAATTAATAATAACTATTATCTAATTATAACTAGACTTATTCTTAGAAAAATTTTTAAAGTTAATATATAGATACTATATTAGTTAATTAAGAATAGGGAGTAGGTTACATATACTTACTACTTAGAATTATTTTAGATATATATAATTATAGGTAATATAATTTTATATATATCTTTTATAAATAACTTTAATACCCTTCTAGTAGTACTTATAAAATAAAAACTAGTAAGTTTTAGTATAGTCTAGATATACGACGGATTTTTAATTATAATCTTTATAAATAAGTTATATAACTAACCCTAATTTAGAGTTAATATAAAATTTTCTTTTATATAATAAAAGTTTATCTTTCACTTAGTAATTATTTAGTAGAATATTTGTTTTTTTTAAATTTATTTTAGTTCTCCTAAAGTAGAGCTTTAATAAAAATAAAAAACTTAAAGCTTATAATACTTTAGGTACTCTCTATTAATAAAATATTAGTATAGCTAGTAATATTATTAATATACTACTAAACTAGTCCGGTGTTAATATAGGAGTTAAACTAATATAATTTAAAAAAAATATAAAAGTAGTTATCTCTTTATATATCTTTAGGGTTAATAAAATCTTATTCCTTATAACTAAAAATAATAGTTTAAGTATTACTCTTTCCTAGTACGTACTAAATTTAGAAGTTAAAAAAAGGTAAAATTTTAACTTAGTAGGCCTATTAAGTATTAAGAACTTTAATTATTATAAAGTATTCTAAGGCGTAATAATCTAATAAGACTTAAATTAGGCTTTAAATAGATATAAGCTTAGTATATTATTTATTAAACATAGTAATAATAGTAAAGAGGTTTTTATTATAAATCTCTTAGTTTAGTTTAAATTAGTTAGCATATAATTATAAAATATAATAAGATAGGTTTTCTTATGTAAATATTATTATAATAGTACGCCTAAAACTATACTATTAAATATATCTATTTCTACTAAAATAGAAAGTTTAGGATTAAAATAGTATAAAATAAAAATTAATAGTAAGGTTTATATTATTTATATAAATACAGGACCGTATTTTAAACTTTATATAAATAAAACTTAAAAGTTCTATAAAGCGTTTAAAAGACGTATAATAGTAAAAAAGTTATTAATAAATTAGTAGTAAAATGTAATAAAGTTTAAAAAAAACTTTACATTAGTAATAGTTATAGAGAATTTCTAATTATAAAATATTTTTATTTTATTTAAATTAACTTCTAAACTAGGATCTATTAATATATACTCTAAATATTAAGTATTGTTTATATAGAATTTTTTTTTTATATTTATATAAAGTCTAGCGTGGCGAAGTTATTAAAATACTTTCTTTACTTATTTAATATATTCCTTATAGGTTTTAGAGTAAATTAGAATATTATTTAAATATATAATATAAAAGTTATCTAGATAGTTAAAAAAAATATTATTTATATATTACTAATAAGTTGCCGAGCTGTTATATAAACTAAAAAATAAAACCTTATATTTACAAATATTATATCTAGTCCTAAAAGTAGTATACTTCTTAAAAGTAAAATTATATAAATTTTATTAAATACTGCTTAGATATTAAGTTTAGTAAAAAACTTAGCCTTAAAAGGGTAGACTAAAAGCTTATTAATACGTACAATTAGCTAAGTATATTTTTTAGTTAGGATATTAAGCTTATAGTAATTAATATAGATATATAAGTTATTATTTAGTTTTTAAATATATAGTACCAGAGATATAAAAAGACTTTAATTATATTTAATACAACTCTTTTTTAAGTATTCTAAAATATAGACCCTAATAGTCTTAAGTTTTTTAAAACTAAACTTATATAAAGTGCTATAGCTATTTAAAAATAATTTAGTAAAAATAATTTTATAGTTATAAGGTTAATACTTAAGTAACTAATTAACTATAGTTTTACTAAAAATATTTTAACATTAGTTATACTCGCCGGGAAAATATTTATAAAAAAACGTTTTATTTTTAGGTTTATTTTAGAACTCTAAACTCTAAAAATAAATAAAAATTTATTTAATCTTATAAAGGGACGTAGTAAAAAATGTATTAATAAAATACTTTATATTAAAGTAAAAAGTATTAGCTATAATAAGCGCGTTAGTTAAAAAATAACTATATTTTACTAGCTTTTATACAGTTAGTTTTAGGGGCGAAAATAAGACTATTATAGTTTATTTAAAAATAACAGTATAAAAAAATAAAAAAAAGCCCATATATATAATACAGAGTAGGATTTTATTATTTTTAATAGTTATTTTATTTTTATAGGGCGTTGTAACGGCAGATATTTTATTTTATTTTTTAATTAAAAATAAACTATTTTAACTATAATAAGATAGTTTTAAAAGAGATATATATTTAAATATATTTTAAAGGCTATATAATTCTGTTTTATGGTATATTAAATTAAAATTAAATATACTTTATTTCTTTTAGACTAATAATATAGTTCTAAATTTTAAAATTTATAATAATAAAAGAATAGTTCCGAATAGTTCTACTATTAATTTTTATATATAGGTAAATATATAAATTAATAGAAATCTAAAATTAATTAAAAAAAATTTTTATTAAAATTTAATAGGAGAGTTTTTAGATTAGTTTCTAAAATAAGTAAAAAAAAATATATATAAAAAAAAAATAAAAAAAAAAGATATCTTAAGCGCTAGTATTAATGAGTATATAAAATTAAATTTTATATTCTTTAGACTAAAATATAAGGGGGCTTTAAAAATAGGAACCTTTTAGTAAAAGTAATAAATTAATATTTAATAAATTATACTTACTTATATCTAGGGTAAAGCGATTTTTTAAGTATTAGAGTTTTTTAAATACGTTTCTTTATTAGCGTTAATACATTTTTTATTATAAACTTTATTAATTTTAATTTTTTTAACTTTTAAAGTAGTATAATTATGCGTAAAGTATTTAACTTATTTATAATTATAATAGATATCTATAGCTAACTATTTTAGAGGTATTAATACTTAATATAGTTAGTTCTAAAACTATTATAATATTAAGACTTATATACCCTCTCTAATTACGGATTAATTACGTAACTAAGTTACCTAATTACTTACCTATTATATATATGTTTAATTTTAATCGTCTTATCTTATAAATAGTATTAATTTACTTTTTATATTAAAAAATAAATATTATTTAGTTTACTATAATTATAAGCCCAGCGCTTTAGAATTATAGAATAATTCTTTTTATATAACTTAACACTAGGAGGTATTTATTTTTATATATTTTAATTATTTCTTATTATTATACTAATATATTTAATTATTAAACTAAGCCTATTCTCCCCTTTCCTTAATTACCTATTAATTAGTTTATTATAATAACTAATTTAATTTAAATAGGGTTTTATTAGTTAATAAGCTGCTTAAGATAGCTTAATTAGTATATATAATTATTGTAAAAGGTAAACACCTCTTACTTAGTAAGAGATAAAGCTTATATATTACGACACACCCCCTAGTTACTAGGCCTAATTAGAACTAGTAACTACTCAAACGCTAATTACGCAGTCTTACGTTACTATTTTTTCGCCTTTACAGTTCCCTACCTTAGTAATAAACTAAGGAGGGCCTGCTTAAATAAGTTTTAGTAGAATTAAGGGCTTATAACTATTATAAAAGGTAAATACCTCTTACTTAGTAAGAAATAAAGCTTATATATTATAATAATAATTCTAATTCTTTACTATATAAAAAGGGATTTAGAAAAAAGTTAACTCTAATAAAGAAAATATTATATTTATAAAAAATTATTAACTGTAGTACCTATTGCTCCTAGTTTAATTAGCCCTTTTAAATACTAATAATTCTATAATTAGGAAATAATCTAAAAAGAATTATAAAAAATATAAAATATAAGTAAAGTAGTACTCTATATAAATAGTAAAATATAGAGTACTATTTACTAATTATATTATAAATAATAATTATTTTAAAAACCTTAGGGACTAGATAAATAAAATAGTACACTCTAATATTTTAAGGCTAATAATAATTAAAATCCTTAATTACTAGAAGCTAATACTATAAAAAATAATATATATACTTAGAGCTAATTTCGCACTAACTAATACTAATATATAAAACTTAGTATAAGTATAGTACTATACTTATTTTAAAAAAGTAAAATATTAAAAACAAGATTCTAAGTAATAGTATAATAAATTAAAACTTCTTTATAAAAAGGCGCGTATATATAAAATAGTTAATATAAAAAAAATAGCTATTTATAATTTTTTAATTATATTAGGGTAAAGAATCGCCCCTAACTAGATATAATTAATAAAGTATAATATTATACGTAATTTAACGCTTGAACGACCCCTATTAACCTTAAATAAAATTAAAAATATATATATATTTTTTTTTTATAATACTTTAGTAGTAGTCCCTATATACTAATTATAAAAAGGAATTAGTAGTATTTATAATTCTAAATAGACGCGATTTTAATACTAACTTAACTACTAGTAAAAATTAGAATAAGCGTTAAATAAAGCGTAAACCTATTTATCTATATTTAAAATTTATTTATTATTACTAAAAGCTAATTTATTACTATAGGCTTAAGACTTTATTGTGTACACGGTTTAGTACCCAACAGAGTTCCCTCACTGCGTTCGTACCCCTGGATCGTCGTCTAGGCGTACTTATTACTTTTCGGTAGGCTTAAGACTATAATTATAAAAAAATATTTTAAAAAATTACTACTAATTATACTTTCCAGCGCCGATAAAAAGAAAATTCTTAATTATTTATAGTAAACTAAATATACTAATCTATAAATAAAGATTAAAAAAAAATGTTAAAAATTAAAAAGTAAACACTAATACTAAAATAGTATATTTAATAAACATTATAGCTACTATTATAGATCGTTTAATACTTATATTAGATAAAGAAAGTATAAGAATCTATAGTATTATAATATTTAGCACGTATCCTTTTTTAAAAAGTATTATTTTTAATAGTAGTACTACTATATATTCTATTAATAATACCTTAATACTTATTCCTAGAACGTTTAAAAAAGTAATTAAAATTAAAAGTATTAAAGCTAAAATATAGGTATTATTAATTATTAGAATAGGTAACTAAATTCTAAAGTAAGTTTTATATTGTATAAATAGTTTTTATATAAAGGATTTAATACTTAAAAACGTTATAGTAGTAAAAGGCTTTTATATTAATATTATCTTTAAAACTTATTTAAAGTAGATTAGTATTTAGTACTTAGATTTTAATTATACTTTACGTATAGATACGCTAAAATAGAATATTATTTTAATAGAGCCATAATATAAGTATAACCTTATATTTATTAAATATAAACTTAATACCTTTTACCCTATAACTAATACTGTAATAAATAATTATAACATTTAAAAATTATAAGTTACAGGGGGAGGACATTGGGAAAGGATTAATCTAAAAAGTTACTATTTTTAAAAATTAATATAAAATTAATTACTAAGCCTAAAAATACGTGAATTATATCGTTTTAAAGAGAAAATAATGGAGAATTATATAAGGGTTTTAGTTAAGTAGTATCTATTACCTGTAATAAATTAAAATTACCTATACATAATAATTTTTTAACTCCTTGTTTAGGTTCCTATAACTTTTTAGTTAGTAAATATATTTAATTAAAATTTTAACTATACCCTTTTAGGCCTATTATAGGTCACGTAACTAGATTTTCGAAGTAGATTAGTAATCTAATAATAAAATTATATTAATTTTAAAAATATTGCTAAGACTTATATAATTACTAGTTACGTGATATATTATTGATATTATAGTATATTATAATATCTTTTAATTTTTATAAACTTAAACTCCTATTTCCTTAAAATGGAGCTAAAATTCTTATAACTCGCATATAACGTTAATTTGCTTTTAAAAGCAGATAATTCTCCTACTTTAATTGCTACTATTTTAAAAAAACTCTCCTACTACTATTTATCACGCTATAGAACGAATTAAAAATAAAAATAAAAAGGATTATAATATAAAAAAAGTGTATACAGGGGGTGTAAAAAAGTTAACTAAAAAAGATAAAAGAGTTATTAATAGAGACTTTAATTAACGTACTTTGTGAGCTTTATAAAGTCGCGGCACAACGCAACAATTAATAGAGACTTAACTAGAAGTCCTAAAAAGGAGAATAAAAAAATACTATTAGAAAATGATCTAGAGATTACCCCTAGATAACTATATAGAGTTTTAAAAGAGGAGGGTTAATTAATTAATATAAGTAAAAAAAAACTAATAATAAATAAAGAAAGCGCTAAAAAAAAGTAAAATACGCTAAAGAATAATTAAAAAATATAAAAAATATAAAACTAGAAATGATAATATTTTATAATAAGTTAGTAATATAAAAAGGATAATAAAATAGATAATATTATAAAAAAAGAGGTAATAATAGAGTTAGAAGAGAACTGGTTATTAGCTAAGTACAAAGTAAGTTATTTTGATTTATTAAAATATTAAATTATATAACTTTTTAGCTATCTTTAAGCTATAGTTTTAGTTTTTTAATATTATTTATATTAATTATTTTATAGACTAAGACCTTAAACTACAAGTTTAGGGTGTAATTTAGATAGAAGGTAGAAGTAAGTTAGTATTTATTAAAATACCTAATTCTTCTACTTCTTATACTAGTAAGGATTATATAAATAAAGTCCTTATACCTAAAGTTAAATCGAAGATAAAAAGGGGTAAGTTATATAACCTTTTTTTACCCCTTTTTATTACCCCTTTTTTAATTAATATAATAATATATATATATATATATGTATATATTATATTATAATTATAAACTTTATACTAATATTAATCTAGGCTAGCAATTTTAATAAGGTAACGTTCCTCTTTATAAAACAATAGACGTTTTAAACTAGTTTAAAAATAATAAAATTAAACTATTTTCTTACTCAGCCTATAGCCCTGATTTAGCCCCTATAGAAAATATATAGAGTTTTTTAAAATATAGACTAAATAATAATAAAGAGGCTACTTTAAGGGTAGGATCTAGTTTATAAAGTATAGAGGCCTTTAAAAAAGTTATTAATAAAGAGGAGTAGAATATACTATAAGAAGTTATTAATAACTATATTTTATCTCTTTCTAACTATTATAAGGTAGTTATAGAAGCTAATGGCTACTATACTAAGTACTAGTAATTTATTATTACTAGTTTATTTTTAAAAATTTAAAAATGGAACTTTTAACTATAATTATATAAATAATATATAAATATATAAAAACACTTTATATACTTATATATTATAAGTAATATTATAATATATATAAAAATAAGGAAATTTTACACCTTAACTAAAAAGTTATTATAGTCTAAAATATAACTCTAAAGATTTTTTATATTTACTAATATTTTTTATCTCTAAACCCCTTAGTCAGCAGCCCCTAAGTAGTTAAATAGAATAAACTAGTCTTTATTTTTAATATCGTTTTTTTTTCGTATTTTTAGGACCTATAACTTAAAAGTTATATTATTTTAAAAGAGGTACCTTTTTATATTAATCCTTTCCTAATGTCCCCCTCCCTGTAATTATCCCCGTATTAACAGCGAGTAAATATAGTATTAGTAATTAGGGTATTTAAAAAAAGTAGTATTATAAGTATTAGTATAGTATACTTAAAATATTAAAATTAATAGTACGGCTTATGTAAAGTATATATACTACTCTATTATTTATATAGTATAAGTAATTTTTAAAAAACTAAAAAAATAATTACTATAACTATTCTTTTAAGTATTATAGAACCTCTTTAATATACTAATAGATAGATTAGGTAAGTAATAGAGTATAATTTTAAAAAATAACTTTAGTAGAAAAATCTATAATTATAACCTCTATTTAAAAAACTTAAAATTAATTATAGAAGTTTTTAAGGACTTTACTAAACTACTTTTTATATAATATAATCTTAAAATTTATATATTTATTTAAGATAATAATACTGCTACAGTACTATAATATAGTTATTTATAATTTAAAAAATAGATAGTTAATTAAAAAATTAAATTTATTATAATCCTACTATATACTTATAAACTAAATAGCAGTACTAAGAGGGTAAACTAAAAAATAATTCTAAAAGTAATTAAGATATAATTAAGTACTAATCTACCTACTAAGTTTTAGTTTAAGATAATAGATACTGTAATATAGTTATATAAAATAAGTTTATTATTATTCTATAAAATATAATTACTAAATAAAGTATTTAATAGTTAGTTTACGTAGTACTTTAGATAGTAGAAGCCTATAATTATAAAAAATATAATAGTAGATTTACGCTTTAATTATAATAAAATTTACGTATATAACTACTATACTTACTTTTTAAATAAAAAGTACTTAGTAGGCTACAATAAGTATAAATTTAAAATAAACCTATAGGGCTATATTAGATACTTAGTAAGCTATTATACTTTTAATATTTATAGAATATAGGTTCTAGTGCTTAATTAGGTAATTATAACTTAAAATATTATTTTTAATAAAAAGTTTTTTTATAAAGGGCTATCTGATTATAGGATATCTAAAAAAAAAGTAGTTTTAGTTATTAAAGTACTCTATAAAAATAAGTTTATAGAATTAGGCGTAGTATTTAATAATATACGCTTACTAAGCTAGTTAAATAAATAAATAAAAAATAATAAATATCTAAACCCTAATTATAAATTTAAGAGTACTAATTATGGTTAGCGTAAAAAAATAGTAAGCTAAACCATTTTTAGTACTATTAAGAACTTAATAGTTATATAGAATAATTACTTGGCTAGTAATTATTTAAAAATTTATATAATAATAAATAAATAATTAGAACTTATAATTTTAAAAGTAATACTAGTCCTAAATACCGCTTAAAGTAATTTTATAAAAAATTAAGGGGTACCTAATAGTTACTAGAGCATATATAAAACTAAAAAAGCTAGTCTATTAGATTTTAAGGATAATTTTTAAAGTTTAAAATATAATTACTTTATAGCTACCTCTTAAATTATAAATAATATTTCTACTATTATAAATAAAATAAAAATACTACTAGCTTAACGCTGTTTAAGACGCAATTAAAATTAAATAATATAATTAAGTAGGAGGTTATAATAGTAGAGACCTAAAATTAAATATATAAATTTACCACTTTATAGGAGGCGACTTAAGAATAATAATTTAGATAATTAGTTAGAAGGTAAAATAAATTTTATAAGTACTTATATAGTAATCGCGGATCTATAAAATAATAATTTTTAAATTAATTTTATATATATTTTTTTTTCTAGTACTATACAGGTATACACTAAGCTGTAAATATATATTATTTTTAATATTATAGTAATAGCCGCAATATTTAAAAAAATATTTAAAATATTATTTTTTAATTACTTTACCCGCCGCGATCTATATTATATATATAAAAATAATTTTCCTCTACTACTTATAATATAGACGTAGCTCGCTTTATATTTTTTTAGTAATAAATTTAAATAAGCCTTATATATTAAAATTAATATGCTTCTAAAAACAAGAATTTAGAAAAAGATTACTAAAGTAAAAGTAAATAGCTAATTTTTACTATTAAAATAGGTTTAGACTTATAAATTTAATTAAAACGAGTACTTTATTAAGTATAAAATATATATTATTATAAGAGGTAATCTCTAATAAATTAATTTTATATAATTAATATATATCGCTATACTTATAGTAAGATTATTTTATATTATAATCGTACTTATAGCGGTATTTAATCTAGAGATTCTATAGTATAATATTATTAAAGTATTTTTTAATATTTTAATATTAATAGAGAATCTAGTAATATATAAATTACTTAATAGATTTAAGAAGTAAGGTATATACATTAAACTTAACTAAGTATTATATAGCCTACGTAACTCGGCTTACCTCTAATATAAAAAATTTTCAAGTTTATTATATACTACTAGGCTTATAGTATTAAAAAAAGAGTATTATTTTTTTTTAATTATAAAAAGATAGTTTTTATTCTATTTTATATACATAATATTCTACTACTATATTATAAAAATTATAAAGTAATAGCGAAGAAGTTTTGAAATTAAATTACTTTAAAATATAAAATTAAAGCGAAGGGGCCTATTTAATAGTTTTTTAAGGTTAGAGCAATCTATAATTATAAAAATAAGATAATTATACTTATTTATAATATATATATTAATAAGATTATAAAAAAATTTAGTTTTAATAATAGTAGTAGCTTTCCTAATATACCTCTTCTCTTAAAGAAGCTTATTAAGTTTACTAAAAAAGCTTTTAAGCAGGATATTAAGTAATATTAGAAATATATAAAATTAGTTTTATATATAGTAATTATACTTTACCTAAATATTATATTTATAATTTTAAAACTCTTATAGTTTTTAATAAATCTAAGCCTATAGTACATTACTACTATTAATAAAATAATTATTTACTTCTATTATACCTACTAGCAGGCGATTTAATATAAATAATATAATAAATTTAGTCTTATAATTTATAAAAACGTATTATTTACTAATAACTGTAAAATAAAAAGATTATCTTATAGCTATATTATAATAATATTTAAAAATATAATCTTTTAAAAAGTAGTAAAATAGACTACTATTACTACTTTAATACTAGAAACTAAGCTAATCGCTTTAAAGTATATAAGTAAAAAAGTAATAGCTTTAAAGTAATTTTTTTATAAAATTATATTTAATTTAGAATTTATTTAGAGAATCTATTATAATAATTAATAAATAATTAGACTTATAGTTAAAACTAAGAAAAAAAATATAATTTAATTATACTATATTAATATTTAGAATATATAGCTACGTTAAAAATATATAAAAGAATTATTTAAGATAATTTATTTATAAACTAGAGATATACCTACTAATAAATTAATAAAGACGCTTACGTAATAATAATTTATACGCTTTAAAAAGCTATTTAATTTATAAAATATATAGTTACTAATTATTAAGTAAGTAAAAAATAGAGAGAAGAGAGTCTATTAAATTTTATCTATCCTAAATAATAGAAATCTAGATAAAAAAAATTTAAAATAAAAAAAATTAATTATAAAAAGAGTAGATATTCATAACTTTAGTATAGCTAAAGATTTATTAAATAGCTTATATAGCTAATTACGGTTACATTTTTAACTTTTACTAAAATAGGGACGCCCGCTTAGAGTTTAAGTAAAGAAAAAATAGTTTAAAGTTTAAAATAGATAAAAGTAGCTAAAAGTCTAAAAATAAAAATCTTGACTATAAAGATACGACTCGCTTTTTATGTTTTAATATTTTAGTAAATAATTATAATTATAATACTACTATTTTAATGTTATATATATATTATAGTCTTTTAAGAATAAAGTAGTCTGCTCTTAAATTAAATTTAAAATAGATTTATTTAAGTAGCTAGTAAAATTCTCCTTTAGATTAATATTTTAATCTATTACTTAAGCAGCGTTATTAGCTATCTATTACTTAAATAGATAATAGCGAGGTGCTAAATAAAAATTAATAATAGCTAATATACGCCTAAAAAAATACTTATAAACTAAATTATTATAGCCCTAGCTACTAAAAATAGGATTTAGATATTAGTTTTAATTAAAAAAGCCTAATAGATTTTAATTATCTAATAATACTATATTAATATTTAGTATTAAAAAAGCTTAGTACTATTTAAAAATTTTACTAGTAGCCTTAGAAGTAGATATAATTTTATTATTAAACTATAATATATTAGTATAATCTATAAACCAAAATTTAAAAAATAATTACTTACTTTAGGGTTTATAGTATTATACTTAATTATAAACTTAATAAAAGTTATATAAATAGTATAGGTATTAATAGGACTATAATAATTAATAATATATAATAGAGATATAATTAATAAAATATATAATAAATTATATATATAGGTTGTATAATAATAGTAGTATATATTTATGAAATTAAAATTTTTAAAATAGGCTTTTATTAAATTACTAGATAGAGCGCTGCGTATATAAATTTTATAATTTAAAATAAGTTACTTACTAGACTTAGGAGATAGCTTTTTTTTTATTTTTATTAATTATCTAACTGCTACCGCTCTACTCTTTTTTATTATAGTCTAAGGGTAGAGAATTATTATTATTATTGTTATTTAATTTAAAAAAATTAGTAGAAAAAGTAGTTTTTATAAATTAACTATTATAATTATTATAATTATTATAACTACTATAACTGCAGCTGCTATAATACTATTTATTATAAGTATAAAAATAAATACTAAAATATCTAGAAGTGCTTTATAATTAATTAGTAATACTTAGATAGGTAAAATAGAGTAATAATAGTAGTATTACTTACTATAGTAAAAATTATTATAAACTAAAAAAAAGAAGAAAAGAATAATTTAAGTAGGTATTATACCTAACTAGTGCAGTAGAGCTGCTTTTACTTATATAACTTACTACTTATTTACTACGCCTATAATATTACCTATTTACTAAATATAGAAGGCACGATTAAGTAAAAAAAAAAATAATAACTAATTATAGGATAATATTAAAAAATCAGTCTTATTTAAAATAAACTAATAAAATAAGCTATTATAAATAATTAACTAAATAAATTACCTAACTATAGACTTACTATAAAAATATATAGTATTTAAATTTATAAAAGAAAAATTTAATAAAATAGATTAAGTACGCCGCGAGCTTTATAGTAAAATATTAAAAGAATAAAATTTACTTTAAGTAATTTCTAAATGGGTTTACTACTAATACGCACCTTACCTAGGGGGTATATTATAATATTAAAATTTATATACCCTTTTTAATTATAGATTAATTACGTAACTAGATTACTTAATTACTTATCTATTATATATATATTTAATCTTAATTATCTTATTTTATAGATAGTATTAATTTACCTTTTACTCTAAAAAATAAGTATTATCTAGTTTACCACAAAAACTAAATAAAAAAGGTTTTCTTTATAAAAATATACAGTATTTTAAAATAAGTAAATATTTTTATATTAGTAGTTTTACTACCTATAGTATTTTTTTATTTTAGTATAAATAGTTTAGTTTAAGTATACATATTATATAATATTAGGTTAAATTAGTTATAAATGGAAGCGTTCTATTATTTAAAATAAAAACTATATAATAGGCTACTATTTTATTTAATAAGTTATTTTATAAAGTTTTAAATTTTATATTTAGAGCCCTTAAGAATAGAATAATATTTTTTTATAAAAAAAGAGCCTATTTATTTTAATATACTTTTCTTTATATAACTATACTAATAAATTATACCTTAAAGGTAAAAAAAATTTTAGGTTTTTTTATTTCTATGCGTTAAAACTAAATATAATACTTAGCCTCTTTAGTTCCGGATATAAAAAATATTTAAAATAAAATAATTACTTCTTTTATATTTTTAAACTAAAGTCTTAGTAAAGTAACTAAGTATTAAAGTTTTAAATATTTACGAGTCGTACTAAATATATATTCTTAAACTAATATTTTATAATAGCGTTTACTGTAATAATAGTCTATATTAATTTTAAAATAGTCCTAAATAGAGGTATATTATTATTAAATAATAGAATTAGTTTTATCCCTAAGTAGCTTAATTATAGAAAATCTCTTAGATAGTTTAGTACGTAGAGGCTTTAGAAGAAATAATAAATATTTACTATTTTAAATAATAGGTATATTATCCCTAATTAGATATAGTTCACTCAATAATATAAATTAATTAAATAAGATAGATTTTTAGGATAAAAAATTTAGTTATATTTATAATAGTCTTAATTATATTTATAATACCTTAACTAATTTTTTTTCTTTTTAGACTAAGTTTAGATAATTACTTTACTTATTAGTAAAAAATCTAGACTTCTTTTACTAAAAATCTAGTATTATTCTTAATACTAGTAAATTAATTTTTTATTAAATTTATATTTATTTACACTTCTACGTCTAATAAAAAATTAAAAAATTAATAAATATTAATATTTAATTTTAAGTCTATAGCTTTTTAGTAGTTATAATTTTTTTACTTTAGTATACTCTAACGCGATTTTTCTAAAGTTAACCTAATATAATAGAGAATTAAAAGTTCTAAACCTAAAGGCTTTAATTAATAAAAAGTTTCTAAAATTCTATCTTTTAGTCTAGAAGTACGCTAATACGTAAGTTAATAACTTTAATAGTTATTTTATTTTATAGTAATATTTTTAAATACTATTACTAGCTAGGATAACGTTTTTAGTATAATATATTAGCGCTAGTTACTTTATAGATTTATATAGAAGTTTTTACTATAAAAGTATATAAGAGTGCGTAAGTAAAAGAAGAACCTAAATAAATTAAGTGCTAATAGATTTAGTATAAAACGATACTAAAAAGGTACTAAACTATATAGGTATTATAATAGAATATATATTTATATATTCTAAAGTCTAATATTACAAGTATTAGTACTAAAAAAGTAAAAAAATTTAACTAGTATAACTAAGAGAAAGAATTTATATTAGGTCTAATTAAGTTAGACTAGACGTAGGATCTAATAGAAATCTATATTAAATAGGTATTAGAAAGATAGTTTCTACTTCTAAATATAATCTAAATTAAATAATTTTTAGTAGACGCTATTAAAGCCTTAAGTCTAGCGCTTTATTATATAGTCTAGATTATATAGTCTATATTTTAATTAAAATTTCTTATATAATATTAATACAATAAAATTAGGAAAACTTTAGCTTTTACTTATATTATTACTAATTATATACTATAGACCGATAACTACTATTATAATCTATTAGTTACTTTTTTACTTTATTTTTATATAAAATAGAGGTTATATTTATTTCTATTACTTTTTACGCCGTCTATAAAGGTAGTATAGTATTTAGTAATAGTTAATTCTTTTATTAATAATTATATCTCTTTTCTTATCTATATTAAGAACGTAATACTAAATATATTTTATATACCTATTTAGCCTACGCACTAAACATATTTATATAAGTAAGCCCCTCTTAAAACTTTTAAATATTAACTAGTATTTCTGCGCTTAAAATATTTTTATTTTTACTACTAGTACCTCTAGTAGCACTTTACGTAGCTACGCTTTATACCCTAAACTATATATCTTTATTATAAACGCTATATTAATACACTATTTTTTTATTCTTTATAGCTAGTATAGTACTATATCTAATAATTTTTTTTCTACTTTTATTATTATTATTATTACTTATATTATTATTATTATTATTACTATTACCGCTATTATCTGTATATAAACTAGTACTACTAATTCTAAATTTTTAAATTTTATTACCTTTACTATTAATAGTATTATAATTTTATTATATTTTATTATTATTTATTTTATTATTATTTATTTTATTATTATTTATTTTATTATTATTTATTTTATTATTATTTATTTTGTTATTAATTACTTTAATATCTAAAATTTTCCGATATTAATAAATACTAATTTTAAATAACTTAGTAATTACTAGGTTTACGAAGTACTTAGTAGTATTAAAAAAAATTTTTATTATTAAATTTAATTATTCTATACGTAGAATATAGTAGAAATAGTTTATATATTTAGTATAGTCGGCGTATTAAAATTAACTTATATAAGTATAGGATCGAGTAAAAAAAAGTAGAAATAAAAGTAAAAGTAAAAAAAGCTTTAAAAAATAATATTTTTAAAAATTATATCTTAGTAAGTATTTTTTTAATAAATATTTAGCTAACCTACTAATTATAGAGATAGAGAAATATATACGTAGTAGTAACTATTATTACCTATATATTCTTTCTACTAAATATAGTGTCTGTACTAAACCTTTTAACTTTTTTAACTTAATATTTTTTTAGGGTAACGCACCAAGTACGCTAGTATATTAGTATAGTACTATACTCTTTTTAGTATTACTTTATTTAGCTTTTTTAATATATTAAGTATAAAGATATATATATATATATATTTTAAAACTCTTTTTAGTTACCTTAACCTACTATAGCTACACTATTTGTTTAATTAGTATATAAATATATAATATATTAGATATATTATAATATAGAATAATATTTCTTTAATTTTATAAATCCAGAATTTAAAGTGCTTTAAGTAGTACTAAATATAATAAAACTTATATTTAAAATTAATCTGTTTTTAAAATTAAATACTCCTATTATAATAATTATACCTATATTAAATAAAGCCCCTAATAGTATATATAATACTATATAATATATTAAGAATAAAAAAATATTAATAATATATATAAAATTAAAAGGGATAGAGTTATTAAAGTAATTTAACTAGTCTCGATAGAGACCTAGAGATTTTAAAATTATAATAAAATAATTAATATAGTATATTTTATTTTATTTAGTTCTATATAGAGGTATTAATTAATGTATTCTTATACTAGTTATCTATTATCCTCTTTTAAAAAAAAATTTTTTTAGTTACCTCTAGATATTCTTTATAATATTAAGCTATAGCGCTTTTTTATATACTTATAATCTTTATTATACGTTATGTTAATAAGAATATTATACGTCCTTTACGCCCTAGGCTATAGTTTTTAATATACTTAGTTACTTATTAAAATAGTATACTATTCTTTTACTTTAGTATTCTATAGTTATTATCGTTAACTTTATTATTAATAATAAAACTCTTACTCTTACTTATTAATTACTTAGTATAGTAGTATAGTTGTAGTACTTTTAGTATTATTTTTTAATTAGTAGTACTTCTAAATAGTAGATTTTTAATTTTTTTATAAAATATTATAGTGTCTTTTTATATATAATTAAGTCTATACCTATAGTAATAAAATTATTATATTAAAATATAGGCTTTTATAAATTACTTATAAAAATAAATAATATTATCGTAACTATATTAGATATATTTACTATTATATATTTCTTAGTTATTTAGTTTAATTTAAAAGCTTAGAGTATATATTATACTTTATAGTATAGGCTAGAGTAGGTTTAGTATATATATTTTATTAAAAATTTATTTTTTAATATACTAAAACCGTATACTTTAGTTATAGAGTAGTAGTATACTATTATTAATAAACGGTGCCTTAGACGCTGCAATACCTACTATGGTTATAATATTTTAATATCTCTTTTTTTATAAATATCTACTTAGTATATATTTATAATAGTAAATTTACTTAACTAATTATGCTACTAAAGTAAATTAAGTAATAAATATTTAAAGCTAGATTAGTATAATAGTAGTTTTAAAGCTTATATATACTATATAAATATACTACGCTATTAAGGTAAATAATTTAATTTTCTTAATTATTTAATTATTTAAGTAAGACCTTGTAACTACTAATATAGTAGCTAAAACTACTCTATAATAATAATAGTATAGTTATTTAGTAAAAGTTAAGTATAAAATAATACTTTCTAAACTATAATATTATAAATAAAAGGCTCTTTATATAAAAGTAAAAATATATAAACTTAATAATATTTAAAGTAATTAAGTTATTACAAATTTTTTTACGATTATTATATAAAATTAGTACTTAATTATGTAGAGTAAATATATATAATTTAAGCCTAAATACTTATACTTAAAGATAAGAAACTTTTTCTAATAAAAATTAAAACAATCTTCTAAGTATTATTATAAAATAAAAATACTAAATTAAATTCTAAGAGGTTTACAATCTTTATAATAATTAGTAAATAGAGTGTGCTTTTTTAATTAAATTATTTATAGCTAATAGATAAGAGTAAGTTATACTAATAATTCTATAGAGCTAAAGTATACTATTAAAATCCTACTAAGTACCGCCGTTAATAGTTAGTATTAATAAATACTTATACTAGCTTGATTATACAACTTTTTAAAAAGAATAAAAAAAGTTTTTTAAATATGTTAAATTTAATAAATTTAAATCTCCTTATAATATATGTAAATAAAGACAATGGCTTAAAGAGAATATTATATAAAATAATAATTTTAATAAGCTAATATTCTCTAGTTCTAAAATATATTTAGTTATTAATTCTTTAATTATTATATGTAATAAATTAGTAGAAAATAATAGTATATTTAGTTGCCCCGAGCCACTACAGCTGCACTTTTTATTTAATTAATATATAAATATTATAATAGTATATATTTTATAAAAATTATAATATCTTTACGCTTTATAAAAGTATTATTTTTAATAATTATACTAATTTATATTTTTTATATTATATATTACCACTTATTCTAAACAATTTTAAAAATTTTAATTGTATTTATACTATTAAGACTAAAAGATCAGCTTGTTTAATCATTAGTATAGTAATTTAAATAATTTAAAATATTTTATATAGGCTAAATAGAAATTGTATAAAAAATTTTATACTTAAAAATATAACTATTATAAAAAGATGTTATTTAAATATAGTAATAAAGTATACCTATATTAGAAATAACCTTAGTATTTAAGCTTAAATAATATAATACGTATAGAATTATTAAAATACAGTCTTATATATACAATGCTAATTTATAAGTATAATCTTATATTTATTAAATATAAGCTTCTATTGTTATATTTCTTACTATAGAGTATTATACTAGTATATTAAAAGCTTTATTTATAGTTAATATATTCGCGTATTATAGCGGGGTAATACTAGGAAACTAAAACTAAAAAAGTTCCCTTTTTGAAAATAATATTACCTTTTAGTTAGAAGGCCTAAATATACAAAATAAATAGGGTTTTAAAGAAAAAAACTAGCTTATTCTATTTATACTATTAGGGGCTACATACGAAGCCACTAAGGAATAAAAAGAATTTCGTAAATATACAGAATTTTTAGGACTCTACTTTAGACTAGTATAACTTTTTATTTAAGGTATAAAATTAGCTTATTTTTATATTTAGTATAATACATACTCTATAATATTAGTATATAAATTATTTTTATATATTAATATATTAATTATATTAGTATATATAAAAGTTACTTTTTTAAATTTCTAATAATAAACTAGTAAATAATATATTATAAATATTTAGTATAGTAGCATTTAGCTTTTATAACCGCTGTATAACGGTTAGGAGAGGATAAAATACAGTTATTGATAACTTCTTATAGTATATTATTTTACTCCTCTATAATAGCTTTTTTAAAGGCCTTTATACTTTATAAACTTAATTCTATACCTAAATTAGCCTCTTTATTTTTATTTAGCCCTTATTTTAAAAAAACGTATATATTTTCTATAGGGGCTAAATTAGAGCTATAACCTAGGTAAGGAAAAAAAGTAATTTTATTATTTATAAACTAGTTTAAAACGTCCGTTGTTTTGTAAATAGGGGCGTTATCTTATTAAAATTACTACCCTAAAGTAATATTTATATAAAGAGTATTATTATAATATAATAATATAATATATATATATATATATATATTATTATATTAATAAATAAAGGAGTAAAAAATGGACGTAAAAAAACTTTATATACCTTACCCCTTTTTATAGTCGGTTTAACTTTAGATAGAAGAACTTTATTTCTATAATCTTTACTAGTAAAAGAATTAATAAAATTAAGTATTTTAGTAAATACAAAATTACTTCTACCTCTTATCTAAATTACGTCCTAAACTTATAGTTTAAGTTCTTGTCCTATAAATTAATTAATATAATTAATATTAAAAAACCTAAAACTATAATATAATAATATATAAAAGGTTATCTATTTTAATAATTTAAAAAGTTAAAATAACTTATTTTATAATTAGCTAATAGCCAGTTCTTTTATAACTCTATTATTACTTCTTTTTCTTTAATATTATCTATTCTATTATCCCCTCTATATTACTAACTTCTTAGAAAATATAATCTTTTTTGAATTTATATTTTAATATTTTTTATATTTTCTTTAGTGTATTTTAATCTTTTTTTTTAGTATTTTCTTTATCTAATATTAGTTTTTTTTACTTATATTAATCGTATAACTCTCCCCTTTTATAATTATTTAAAATACTCTTTTTATAATATTTTTATTATTTTTTAATAATACTCTTCTATTTTCCTTTTAGGACTTCTAGTTAAGTATCTATTAATAACTCTTTTATCTCTTATTATTAACTTTTTTATACCCCCTGTATAAACTTTTTGTATATTATAGTTATTTTTTTCTTTATTTTTAATACGTCTTATAGCCTAATAAATAGTAGAAAGAGGCTTTTTTAAAGTAGTAGTAATTAAAGAAATAGAATTATTTTCTTTTAAAAGTAAATTTACTTTATATTTATGTTTTAAAAGCGTTAGAGCCATGTTAAGAGATAAAGAGTTTAAATTTAAAAAAGTTAAAGGATATTATAATATACTATAATATTAGTAATATATTACGTAAGCAGTAATTATATAAGTACAAACTAAATTTTTATATTTAATATAATTATATTATTAGATTACTAATATACTTCGAAAAATTAGTTCCGTAATCTAGACTAGGCCTAAAATAGTATAGTTAAAATTTTAGTAACATATATTTACTAATTAAAAACTTATAGGAACTTAAAAAAGGGGTTATAAATATTACTATATTTAGGTAATTTTAATATATTACTAACACTAGCTTAGTAGTCATTATAATTATTATAAGAATCTTTTTAACTCTCTCTTTAAAACGGTATAATTCACGAATTTTTACATTTAGTAATTAATTTTATATTAATTTTTAAAAGAGGTAAGTTTTTAGAGAAAGGTTTCCCAATGTTATCCCCCTAGAAGTAATCTCTTTAAAACTAAAGAAAAAATTGCTATAGCTATACTAGTAAATTATATAAAAATATTTTAATATATCTAAAAGAAGACCTGGCGAGTAATAGATATTACTAGTTAAAAATAACTGTAGTAGAAAGATTTATATATAGAGTTTATAGAAGAAGTTACTTTTAAAATTAATAAAAGTATTTTTAAGTTTTACTATATATGTATATATTTAGTATAAACTTAAGGTTTAAAAATTTTCTAAAATAATAATTTTACTACTTAATTATAGCACGAATAGTTATACTTAAAAATATAAATACAAAAGCTTAGTATAAGTATTAAAATATTATTATTTTATATATATAATTTAAAGAGCGGCGGTAAATGCGCTAGCTAAATAATAATTAATAAGACTATTACTATAAACCTTAACATAAATTAACTAGAAAGCTTTAGCTAAATATTATAATAGTAATTATAGCGCTTTATAATATTAGTCTATAAGTTTTTTAAACTATATAATTTTTATATAAAGTTCTTTATAGCTGGTTTAGAAAGTATTTTTATTACTATAAATTTATATTAATAAAGTACACCTACATATATTTATTTTGTTATTATTATCTTGTTTATTAAAACTATTTTTTTAATATTAGTAAATTAGTTTTATAACTATTAGAAGCTTAGTTCTAGTAACTATTTAATTGTTACTTTTAAAATTATAAAAATATTACTAACTACGCTATTTACTAATTAATTATAGTACTCTAAGTACTATTACTTATAACTTATTACTTCCGATTTTTTATAAGCTTTTATATTCTTAAATATACTAACTCTATATTGCTGCCCTTTTAGTTTTTTTTTTTTTTTTAAAAAAAAAAATAAGCCTTTAATATTAAGGCTACCTAACTATTTTAAGGAAACTATTTTATCTCTTAAATAAACTAGAATCGGCTCTTTAACTCTTAACTAATATATATTTTTAGGTTATATTACTAAATAAAGTTATATTAAACTACTAATTTATTATCTAATTAGGCCTAGTTTACCACGCTAAGCCTATTTAGGAATAGATTTTTATCTTATCTAACTTTTAAATAGTAATTTAGTCTAAAATATCTTTAAATATAATATATTTTATATAGGAATTTTAGCTTCCCTATAATTTAATATTAATTCTTTAGTAGTACTCCGCACTTCTAATAATTTTACTTTTTACTAGTAAAGTAAACGCGTTTAGAAAACGTTATAATAATAAAAAGTTAAACCTCTAATATATAAGAAGACCTTAAAAATTTAAGAAATTTTAGTATTTCTAGATATATGCCTACTGTGCCACCCCGCCTACCCTTTTAGTTATTTATTATTTTTTACTCTTTTTACTCTACGCTTAGTACTTAAGACGACCTTATTATTTTTACTTATATAATAACCTTTACAATTTTTTAAATTCTAGTAATACTCTCCTTATTAGTTATTATTTATAGTATATAATCTTTATTATTTTTTATCTACTTATTATTTTAATACTACTTAATAGTATTATAGAGACCCTATTAAACTAAATTTATATTTATATATTTACTTATTTTAGTCTCTAGATTTAGTTCTACTATTCTTTAGAATAGTAATAGTTTAAACGCTTTTAGAACTCCTATATAAATAATATCTATAATATAGTATATCTTAATAGTAATAATAGTCTAATATATAATTTAATTACTTTTTAGCTACTAGATACTTAATTACTAAATAATTTTTTTTAAATTTTAATTAAGGTTTCTTTTATAGTTATTATAACGTTAACTTATATATAAGGTAGATTTTTATATAGTATACCTAAAACTCTATAAGTTTTAATAGATCTAGTCTACTATATATAACGTACTATAATATATATTAGCTCTTAATTCTTAGCTACTACGATAATAAGGTAATAACTTATAATAATAATAACTATTATAACAAAGGTATAATAAAGGTATACACATACTCCTCCTTTTTTAAAACTACTTTTAGTCGCCCCGAGCCACCACAGCCACACTATTTATTCGATTAGTATACAAATATATATATATAAAAAAGGTATAACGTATAAAGTAGTTATAACCTATTTTATAGAATACTTCTAATATAGTGTGTTTAGTAAACTTTATTTACTTTTTTATTAGTATTTTTTTTAGGTAGAGCGCACGTGCTACTACTAGCTATAATATAACTAGTAGCTTATACTTTTATTATCTCCCCTTTTATACGCCTTCTTGTCCCTATATATATAGTAAAAGCATATATATTCTTATACTATTACTTTACTTTTAGACTAGCCTATATCCTTTTTTAACCTACTTTTTATAATTATTAATAAAGTATTAATTAGTAGATTTACATTTAAATTAAACTAATATATATATATATAGTTATTATATATACCTAGTAAATAATAATTATATTACTAGATATAATAAGCGTAGGTTTAATATAAATCTGAATATTTATATTAAATATATAGTTAGTTATTATATAAAAAGAGATAAAGTATAGCGTTAAGACACTAGTCTAAAAAAGGTATAGGTTAAAGAATATTATTCTCCCCGAGAGTTAGTAATGTAATATTAAATATATATATAAAATATAAGTATTATAACTTTTTTTTAAAAACCAAATAAGTCTTATATATTAGGGCTACTTAACTATATTTTATTAAGTTATATTTTTATTTATTTAATATTAATAATATATATTATATTATAAATTATAATATTATTTTCTACTTTTAAGACACAATTTCGTGTAAGAATTAAAGTAATTTAGTATATATAAATATACCTATTTATTTGTTTTATAATAGTAAAAACTATAGATATAAAGCTTTTATAACTATAGTTAAACTAAATATAAAATAGAGTAAATAACTTATTTAATTCTTTAATATATTTTTTTATATAATTATAATTATAAACTTTATATTAATATTAATTTAAATTAGTACTTGTAATTTAATAACGTTCCTTATTATAAAATAATAGACATTTTAAACTAGTTTAAAAATAAGAAAATTAAACTTTTTATTATTTAGCCAATAGCCCTAGATTAGTCCCTATAGAATCTATATAATATTATTTAATATTACGGATAAATACTAATAAAAAGATTAATTTAGGTATTGAATTAATATAAGAAAGTATGAAGTTTAATAAAAAAAAGCTATTATAGAGCAGAATAATATACTATAAAAAGTTATTAATAATTATATTTTATTTCTTTCTAACTATTTTAAAGACGTTATAGAAGCTAATAATAATTATTCTTAGAGTAGCGAACAGGTTGGAGTCGTATAGGGCACTTAAGGTCGTATATAAGTAAGAATAAGTAAGGAATATTAAAGTCCTTATTAGAAAGTTTTTACTAACCCTTTACATAAAATTAATTAAAATATAATTTAATAATAACACCGTTACTATATAGGCTAATATTACATTATAAACCATATAATATATAGTTTATATTATTTAATATTTTGTAATTTAAATTTAAATATATTCTTTCTTATAATTTTAAATTATATAGAATCTAGTAAATAAAAGTAGCATTTTAACTATATATATATAAAATATATCCCTATATTTATTTTATATAAATATTTTATAGCTATATGTATTATTGTTAAAAAGTTATTTAAGATTTTTTAAAAATATTTTAGTATTCTTACAAAATATAGCCTAAGCTTTATAACCCCGACTAAATTTTAACCCCGACCCATATACTAGCGTAATTATACTAATCGCTATTAATTTATTATTTACTAGTTTATTATTAAAAATTTAAAAGAGGTACTTTTAGATATAATTACATATATTATATATTAATATATAAATAAACTTTATATATTTATATATATTTATATATTAATCGAACAAATAGTGTCGCTATAGTGGCTTAGAGTAAGTAAAGAGGTTTTAAAAAAGGAAGAGTATATATATACCTTTATTTATATATTTATATATTATAGTTAATATTATAATATATATAACTATTTAATAGTTTTACGTCTTAAATAAAAAGTTATTATAGTCTAGAGTATAGTACTAAAATTTTTTTATATTTATTAAGTTATTATTTCCTCTAGATTCCTTAGTATGCACTCCCTAATAGAGTAAATAAAATCTTTTAATTTTTTTTAAAAAAGTTATTATTCCCCTATTTGTAGGCTTTATAATTAAAAAGTTATATTATTTTAAAAAGCTATTTATTTTTATTACGCTTTTTTTCTATTACCCCCCTATAGTATATTATTATATATAAAATTTTCTATTAATATATTTAAATTAATATAAACTCGTTTTAAAAACCTGTGTAAATATATTATATTATTTATTTTTTCTAATAATGAAAGTCTTACTATAACAGTATAATTTCCTAAAAAAATAAATTATATTAAAACTATATACTAATTATATATATGTAAACTACTTAAAGTTAATTTATATAATATTACTATTTTATTAACGAAGGGAGCATCTATAATAAGGACAGGTAATAGATTCTTATTAGTGGCTTAAGACATAACGGCGGTAATAGAAATAGGATAAAATAATTTAAAAATAACTAAATAGATATTTAGTAGAACTTTAAGAAGTAGGAAATAATATAGTATAGAGTATAGGTAGATAACTAGACTTATTTTAAAGGCTAGATATTCTATTATAAGTATTAGGTATTTATTTAATAACTTTATTAGTTCTAAAGTTTACACCCATAGTAATATCTAATCGCCTTATATATAATTATAAATAGTAATTACTAATAATCTCTAAGATAATTATAAGTAGTTACTAATTTATAAATATAAATTAGAGTATAAGTATTACTATATTTAGTAGAGCACTATAACTCTTACTAAAAGAAAAAAGTATAACTATTAAGAGTTTAAAATTTATATTATTTATATATAGCCCCGTTAGTATTGTGTAAGCTGTTTAGTATTTATTAAGGTTTTATTATTACGTTGTACCGCGGCTTTATAAAGCTCGCGAAGTATATTAATTAATATAATATTACTTATTATTAATATTATATTTTAAAATAAATTATAATAAAGACTTTTATTATTATATATATATTACCATCTTTATAGCTTTATAAATAATAGTTATTATTTTTTTTAACCCCTTTTAGTTATTTTTAGCTACTATAGTTACACTTTTTCTTCGAATAATATATAAATATATATAAAATAATAGTTATTATCTTATATTTAACTATTAAGTTAATCTGTTTCTAAATATTATAAATAGTAGTAAAGAACTACTATTTACCTACTTATACTTATAGTTCTATATATTATCCGCCTATCTATATTATTAAAATGTAAACGCTTACTAATATATATACGTATATATAATTTAAATTATATTTATTTATTTATTTTCTACTAATCTATAATAACTATTAGATTAATATTACACTTTACTATCTACCCTTAGTAAATTATTTAGTATAATTTATTAACTACTACTATATAAGTATCTTTTATATCTATACGCTATTTATTATTTTAAATATAAAGTCTATTTCTTATTCTTTTATTACTTTTTTTAATTATAACTTTCTTATAATCTATCGTAGCTTATTATTTTATAATATAATTAGATAGTAGTATTGTCTATATTATATTATATTTAAATATACTATACTAATAGATATAGTTAAATATCTTCCCCTACTATTATTACTATACACTTATTATTTTTTTTTTATGTTTTTTATTTGCTTTATCTCTAGTAGGTAAATAGTAGGTAATATTATAGTATTTTTTTTAATATATTAAAAACTTCTACGTATATTTATATACTTAATAGGTATTTTATAACTGCCTCTACTACTTATACGTATAGATTATTAGTAGACATATTTTTATAAATAAATATATAAGACTTAGACGTAGTGTTATTCTTAAAAGTAATTATAGTATATAAAGTCGCTATTAGTATATTTATAGAATATATTAACTAACTATATTTTATAAATTACTAAAGATTAACGCTATACTAGTATTTACTTTAATATACTAAATTTTATTATATATTTTTAATAATACAATAGAGTAAAAGTATTATAGTATTACTAGAACTATAGTACTACTTAACCTAAAAAAAAAGAGTAAAAGGAACTTATACTAAACTATAGTATACTACTCTATATACTAAGCTATATACTAAACGATATATAAAGCTATATATAAAGCTATATACTAAGACGATAAGTTTAGGTTCCCTACTAATATATTATAATAATATTTTTTTAAAACTTTTATATACGCTTATTTTTATAAATATATTTAAAGAAATAACCTTTTTTAGTCTATACCCTTTTTAGACTACTATGTTAATATTATACTTTATTTCTTTTTATATAATTACTATATTTATATCTAATTTAAAATAATTAAATTTTAAACTAAATAATAATTACTAGCTTTTACAATAACTACGATACTTTATAATATAATATTAAAACTTAAAATATATTTTTCGTTTAGTAATATAGTATAAAAATAATAATTTTAATAATTTTAATATTATATAATAGTACATAGGACTATAGTATTAATTCTTTTAATATATAAATAATTTAGATAGCGTTTTTATAACTTTATCTACTATAAATATATTTATATATTAATCGAACAAATAGTATAGCTGTAGTAGCTTAGAATAACTAAAAGAGGTTTTAAAAAAGGAGGAGTATATATATACTTTTATACTTAGTGTTAAAAAATTTAGATAAGGCTAGGTTAAAAAAGGTATAGCGCTGCGCTAGGCATTTAGCGCGCCCCCCCTAAAAAAACGTTAAATTAATAAACTTTAGTATAAAAACTCCAGTATAGATACTATATTCTTTTTTAAAAAAAAATATATATAGGTAGTACTCTGTATATCTCTCTTCTATTTTTTCTTATAGTTAATATAGCTAAATAAAATATTATTCTTTTTTAAAGGTCCTAATACTATTTCTCTATTAATTAACGCTAACGACGAGATAATTCTTATTAATTTTAAGCTATTTAAAATTTTTAGTATAGTTAACTAAGCTCTTCCTATACTATTCTTTAACTTTATAGGCAATAAGAATATAATCTTAGTAAATGCTTACTAGTATAAGTACCTTATTTATCTAAAAGTAGCTAATTTTATCTATTTAGTAGCCGACAGAGAAGTTAATTATAATTTATTAAATAAAGTTACGTCTATTTTTAATAATAGGTACTACCTTAAGTTAAATAAGCCGAATAAATTAATTAAATTATTAATAAAAGAAGTAGTTAAAATTATAAATATTAGATTAATAATATTAGCGGCGGCAGTTTTAATAGACAAGGATTTAATAATACTAGTAATAAAAAAAGTAAAAAAATATAATATACGGTTTATAGCAGAGTTAATAAGTAAAATAAGTATTTTATAGATACGGCAGGTGCTTCTCGGCGTAAAAAATATAGTAAAAGTAAAAATAAAAGTAAAGGCGGTAGTAAAGGCGATAGTAATAGTAGTAAAGATAATAGTAGTAAAAGTAAAAGTAATAGTAAAAATATTTTAAAAATAATTAATATTTAAAAGTTTTAAGGGGGGCCTATTTATATAGATATATTCGGTACGTAGACTAAGTAGGCGTATAAAGTGTACTTAATTATTATAGTTATCTTTATAGGTAAAAAAGGAGATATAATTATAAATAAAAAGTTAACTATTATTAAACGCTATACTACCTGTATATAGGCGGAGTAAAAAGTAATAAAAATAAATATAACCTCTATTTTATTTTATAAAAATAAAGTTAAAAAAGTAAATAATAGATTATAATAGTAGTTGTCGGCTACTATATATAATAGTTATTACCTTATATCTAACTATTAAGTTAATCTTTTACCTAGTATAAATAGTATTAAAAAGCTACTATTTACCTATATATAATATAGTCTTTCGAATCCTCCGCCTACCTTATTAATATATAAATACTTACTAACGCTTAGGCGTATACGTAATATAATATATCTATTTATCTCTTTCTCTTATTAACGCGTAGCAGCCGCTATACCTACTTTATACTTTATAACCTACCGCTAGTAAATTATTTAATATAATTTAATAGCTACTATTATATTAAGTACTTTTTATAACTATATACTATCTATTATCTTTAGTATAAAATTTATCTTATATTCTCCTACTATTTCTTCTTTATATTTTTCGACATATTAAGTATAAAGATATACATATACTCCTCCTTTTTAAAACCCCTTTTAGTCGCCCCAAGCCACTACAGCTACACTATTTGTTCGATTAGTATATAAATATATAAATATATATATATTTCTTCTTTATATAATTTTTATATAAGCTATTATAGCTTAGTACTTTATAGTATAGTTAAAGAATAGTTATTTATAATAATATACTATATTTAGATATACTATACTACTAGAAGTAGTTTAATATTTTTTCCTACTATTTTTACTATTTTATACTTGTCTCTAGCGAGTAGGCGGTATATAGTATTATAGTATTTATTTTTTTAATATATTAATAGCTTCTATATTAACTTCGCTATTAATTTTATTAGTATAAAGTGTATTAGTCTATACCTATATACGTAATATATACTTTAAAACTACCTTTACTACTTATATATATAGGTTATTATTAAGTATATCTTTATAAATACGTATACGTAACTTAATTATTATAATTTTATTAAAAGTAATTATTAGGATAACTATACTCCGCTTATACGAAGTAGTAGTCGTCTATAATATTATAAAAAATAAAAAATAGTACAAAATAATAAATAATAATAATTATATTTTAATTTATAATTATTTTTCTCTCTACTATTTATATAATAGCTAGATAGGGGTTTTACACGCTAGTATAGATTATATAATTATATAACTATAGCTATATATTTTATACGCTTTATATTACTAGCGAATCTATCTAAATTAATTACTTTATATATACTAGTAACTTTTCTTTTCGCAGTAATGCCGTATAAATATTTTATTCTTTTATATTTTTTTTAATAGTTTTCCTGTTAACCTTTATACGATAAAGTAAAAAGAATACAATATATAAAAGAAAAGAAATATACTAAAAAGCACTTTATATAATAGGGGATATCTAATTTAAAATATAAAAAATATATAAAATATCTTATTAGGCCTCTCGTACAGGCTCTAGCCTATTAACTAAAGCTTTAATACTATAAAAAAGGGTATTAAAAAATACTAATTATATAAAATAACTATTTAGTTTACTCTTTATAAAAGTATTTATAGGATTATTTTTCTTTACTATTTATTATACTTTAGAGATTTCGCGGTTCTTATATAATTAGTAAAAAAATATAATATTTATTATAAGCCTTTTTTTATTTATTGTACTAAGCTTAATAAAATAATTATATAAAGATTTTAAATCTATATAAACTACTCTAGGGGCTAGTAGAAAGTTAATTATAAAAAAAATCTTATTAATAGTAGTACTAAAAGTAATAGCTATATTAAAGCCTATAACTATTTTATATAATTTATTAGTAAAAATACTTTACGTAACTTATTTATATTTAGTTAAGTTTTAATAAATAATATTATTATTTCTTTACGTTTATCCGTAGGAGCTATATTAATTTAGTATACGCTACGTCCTTACTTAATATAAAAGTAAGTAAAAATAAAAGCGCTATAACCTAGAACCTATTAAATATAAAATTTTTTAAATTTTATAGCTAGTAAAGCAATAACTTAACTAATAACTTATTAGGCTATAGTAGTAATAATAGTACGTAGGTAAAACTATAGATAGAACTATAGACTGTAAAACTATAGGCCGTATATAGCGCGTTTAAATTATATCTTTTTTTTCCTTTTACGCTGTATAGCACCTTCTAAAATATTTTCTTCTTTTTTTTCTTTTTTTTTTTTAGATTATTATAGCTAAGAGGACTTTAAAGCTCGCTTTTAGGCGCTTAATAATTATAACTAACCCTAGCTAGTTAACGGTAATAATAGTAATAATAGTAATTTTAACTTTTATTAAAAATCTAGACGACTAGCGAGGCTATATTAAAAATTATTTAAAACTAAAGTATTATCGCGAGCTTATAAAGAAGACTAATCTTTTTAAAAGGCTGTCTTTTTTTATTAATATTTTTAGTTTTAGATTAGTTACTATACGGCTCTTTATTCTTAAATATAAAATAATCTTTAATTTTAACGTCTATAGTAATATAATAAAGTTAGTAAAATAGTAGTTTAAAAGTACTAAAAGCTTACTAAGTAATATAGAGGGTAATATACGCTTAAAAATAGGTAAAGAGAAATTTTTTAGAACGGCGTAAGGAAAATAGGTAAAACTTTAAAAAGAGAAGCTCTTAAAAGCAGTTAAAATTATTTAGGTATATATATAGAAGTAGGGCTTTAAAGCTTATTTATAAATTATAACTTACTTATAGATTAATTACGCTTATTAAGTAATAGGTAATAAAAAAAAAGTATACTATAGCGCTATAAGGCAGTTATATAGGAATTTACTATTAAGAAGTTAGCAGTTATCTTAAGAAGACTAAGGGGCCCTATAGGGAGTATAGTATTATTTAATACTTTAATTACTATCTATTTAAAAAGGTTATAGATTATTAGCGATAGTAGAAAGTTATTATAGTTACTACGTAAGAAGCTCGTTAAAATAAGTCGGCGTTAATTACGTAGTAGAAGTTTAAATAGCTAGTCTAGAATCGCGTAACGTTACAGCAATAACCCTAGAGGAGAGGAAATAATATTATTATATATAGTAAACTTAGTGTCTATATAATTTTTAACTTTAAAAATAATAAAATATCTAAGCTATAAGCTAAGAGCTTAGTTATTTATAAAAAATCTATTTATAAAGATAAAGAGTTTTATACGTTAAAAGTCTAGTAGAATATATAAACTTTTTTTTTTACGTTCTTTATCTACTACTTAATCCTCTTATTTAGTGCCTTTACTTTTAATATAGTAGGCTCTCTTATTTATATAACTATAAAGAGGTTAAATATAGTTTTTAGTTAATAGATAGAAGTAATATATATATTTTTTATACGCTACTTAATATACTACTATTAAGTTTTTAAATTAGTTAGATCTATTATACGGAGGCTTTTACTCTATTTTTTTTAAATTATAATAATTATTTTATTTCTTTTTAGAGTAATCTTTATTCTATTAAACTCTAAAGATTTATATATAAAAAAATAACTTATTCTTTATATAGAACTCTACAGTTTATAATTTATTTTTTTTTATTAGAAAAAGTAGGTAAAATAATATTTAAAGTATTATCTGTTTATATATTTATTAAGCTAAAAATCTTTATTTTTTTTTATTATAAATAGGCATAGACCGTACGTAAAAGGAAATATTTTTAGCCTTTTAGTATAGTAGTTATAGTATATTTTAAACTAATATAAATTTAATTTAGTTATACTATATAGGGGACGTATAATTTAAAAGATTATACTAAAAAAAAAAAAATAATTTATCTTTTTTAGAGGTTTTGCGTATAGTATACAAAGTAGTAGATTCTTAAATTATATATAAATTTAGGTAATATTACGCAATTTATATTTTATATTATATAATTTAATAAGTATTACGCCTAAGGCTAAAATAAGTCTTTAGCTTATTTTCTAAATAGTTCGTAACTATATAAGGATAGACTATTTATTATTATTAAAGTAACTAGTAAGTATATAGTAGAATTTCTTATATAAAACTATATTTTTATTTTTAACTTTTTATACTATTCTAAAATTAAATATACGGTTTATATAAATAGCAGAATTATATATAATAGGCTTAAAAATACTATTTATAATAAGAAAATTAATTTCTGTACAATTAGATTCCTTAAATAGGGCTTTAAGTATTATAATAATATTATTTTAGTACAGCTTTATTACTAGTATAAAATTAAGTTTTTCTTTTTAAATTATAAAGGCTTCTACTATATAGTTCTTTCTTAGACAACCTTACTTTTTTAGCTTTTTAGGTTTAAGTTATATAATTATATTTTCCTTTTTTATAGCTAAGGGGCTATTATATAAAGGAGATTTATAGTAGTATAGTTTTATATATATTTATTATATAGTTAGTAGACTATTTTTTAGGTCTATAATAATATTTAGTCTATTAATTAACTATAGTATATACGGACCTATTTATTCTTTTTTTTTTTTTAGATTAGAACCTCTAATTTAATAAAAAGAGATAGAGTCTTTTACGAATCTAGTCTATTATATATATTAATTATATAGCTTAGCGTAAGTTTTATATAGTTAGCCTATAGGGCTTTTAAAGCTTTATTGATAGTATTAGCCTGTATAATAATATTTAGTAATAGTAGAGATATTATATTAATTTTTAAATAAACGCTAAACATAAAAAGTATTAGTACGAGGCTATCTAGGCCTATAATATTATTTAGTACTTTTATAACTATTTAAAAAATATTTTTATTACTTATATAATATCTAATTTTATTTTTTAAAATATTAAAGACTCGCCGTAATAGGCCGTACGCTTTTTTAATTTTACTAACTATTTAGTAGATTTTTACTAGTATTTAATAATACTCTACTCCTATAATTTATATACTATTCTTAAACTCTTCTAAAGCAAAGTTAGTACTTAGATTATATATAATAAAATTTAAAAAACCTTAGTAGGTATTAATCTAGTATTATATAAAAGCTATCTATACCTCTTATATAGATATTAAATTAAGAAAAGTAGTAGTCTAAAATAATATTTTTAAATTAATAATATAGAGGATATCGCGGTTACTAATTTATATAATATTAATAATAATTTTATAGTTAAAATAAATATTATTTTTAATAGAGAACTTAAATCTATATAGAGCTGCTCTATACTTTTAGTAGTAATAATATAGCTTTTAAATCTATTTTAGTATAATAGAGTTAATTTTATAGCCTATATTATAAAATAATTTATAAAGTTATTCCGTATAAGGGTATCTAAAGTATTTATAAAGTCTACGGAGTTATTTTTTAGTAAAAAATAAAATAGTTTCTATATAGCTTATATTAAAAAATAGATATTTTTTTTAACGTATAACTAAAACTATTATACTATTTTTACGTATAATAATATTTAATATATTATTAAAGTATACTCCTATATAGTTAGTATCTATTAAAAATAGTAAAAAGGGTATTAGTGTATCTAAAATATAGTAGGTTATTATACTAATTAGGTTTTTAATCTGTATAGTCCTAAAAGTATATATTAATATATTATCTCTAAAACTAATAGTAGTTTTATTTAAAGTCTAATTAATTTTTATACTAGGGTTTTTATAAACGTATATTTTAAGCTAGCTTTTACTAACTATTAAAAATTTAGCTATACTTATATTCTAGAGTTCGCCTTAGTATTACGTATAATATCTTTTTTTAAAAGTAAATTATTTAACTATTTTTTTTTTATTTATAGAGAATATATCTTCTACTATTATATAATAGAGGAATAAAGTAGTAGTAAAATATTAAACTATTTTTTCTCCTTCTTAAGAACTAAAGTTAAATATAGTTTTATTTTTTAATTTTTTTATATTATTATATAAGAATTCTTTAAAGTCTTAAATATAAAGGGTAATATTATTTTAAAAAAGTATTTTCTTATAAAAGTTTTTATATATTATAATATTCTAGTTATGTACTCGGACCTTATTTTATATAAAATAGTTTAATAACTAATATTCTTTTTTATAGTAGATAAAGTACTTCTTTTTTTTTATTACTAAAGTTATACTTTTAGATCTCTAGAAGGATTATTATATATAAAATTAAAATTATTAGCGCTAGAGGGGTCTATTTTTATTATTAGTATATTTTTAGTTTATATTAAAGGTCTCGTGCGATACCTATAACTAAATATAGTATATATATTAGTAATTTATATTAATCTATAGTACGGATCTTAAATTACTTAGTAGTCCTTTATATATAGGCTTTATTAAAAATATAGCCTATTTAAGCTTTAGTTAGTTTTTATATACTTATATAATTATTATATAGAGAAGTACTTCTTTTTTAAATTAAGGGCTTAAAGCTCTTTATACTAGAGTTAATTTATTAATTATTACCTTTAAGACTTTATGCGGAGTCTTATTAGGGTTTTTTTACTTAAATTATATAAAAGTAATAGTAGTTTAGTTAGTTTAATACTAGTTATAGTTAATATACGTATTAAAGTAGTAGTTTAACCTATTATATAACTATTTTTATAAGTATCCTAAGCTAATATTATATAGGTAAAACTAGCCCGCGTAATCTTTTAAAATATCTAAAAAAAAATAATAGTATATTATAACTTTTAAATATTAATTCCTTAGTAAAGCTTAATAAAAATATAAGTTTTATTAGCTAAAATATTATATAAGCGGCTAGTATAGTTATTTATCTTTTTTATATTTTTTAGAATATAATTATCTTTTATAGATTAAGCTTCTTTAGCAGTATATCCTATATAGATAAAAATTAAAATATTAGATTTTAGTAAGTAGCGTATAAAAATTAAAAAATTAATAGATATCTAATTATTAATATTCCGTAGCCAGTCCCTAGAGAAAATAGTAATATTTTAAAATTATATAATAATAAGTATATTAAGTATTATAGTCTACTATTATATATATCTAAAGGCGGTACTAGGGGATATAAACTATATAAAAGCTAAAATTATTTAGGTTTATATAGTTTATATCTATACTTATATAATATAAGCCTAAAATTTTCTAGATCATACTAGTATAGCAGGATTAATTACTCGTATAATATATATTATAATAGTTAGCTTTCTTACTATATAGGAGGTGTAGCTAAAGTATATAAAATATTTAGCTATTAGTTAAAAATTTAAAAATTTAAGCTTAATAGCTTCTGTGCGGGTTATTTTATAGTAATAATTAGACTTTTTATTAAACTTCTTAATCTCGCGCGGAGATTTTTAACTTTTTAATATTTTTTTATAATCTAAAAAAAAGTTTATATAGAACTTTATAGTATTTTTTTTTATTTATTTACTAAAGGTTGTACGCCCTTATCTTATAAAATTTCTAGTAGTTTTCTTTAAAATACTTATTTTAGTAATATAAAGTAGCTATAGTTCTATTTAGTAAATAAATTATAATATAAAATAACTAGGCTTTAACTATTCCTTTACTCTATATAAAGTTTTATAATAACGCAGCTAACATACGTATTAAATTATTTAAAAAATAAGTTATTTAAAATATTTAAATCCTTTATCTAGTATTATAACTTAGTTTAGTCTTTAAGTACTTATACAAAGATATTATATTTGTAAATATATTTTTTTTTATAATAAATTTAAATTTATCTCTATTATACACTCCTTACCTTTTCTTATAGAGGAAGCTTTTTTTAGTACTATTATCTAGTTCGTGCGATATATAATTAATTATATAATTTTAGCTTATAATACTAGCGCGTTTATATAAAGCAGTTCGGCTTTAAGGAGAATTATTCTTATCTTTTATATAGATAAGGGTTTAATAAAATATATAATTTAATACACTCCCCTCTATTTATAAATATAGGGAAGAGTCGCGTAATATATAAAAGTATTTTTATATAGTATAGATTTAATAATACCTTAACCTTTTTATACGCCCTTACTAATTTATAGTAGATAAATAAATCTAATTAACTACTAACTATAAAATAGTTAAATAAATTAATTAATCTAACTATATAGTAGATAAAGAAATCTAATTAACTACTAGTAATAGAGTAGTTAAATAAATTTATTAACTAACTACTAATTAGTATTAGGATAACTATACTTTACTTATATAGAGTAGTAGTTGTCTGTAATATTATAAAAAATTAGAAATAGTACAAAATAATAAATAATAAAAATTATATTTTAATTAATAATTATTTTTTTCTCTGCTATCTATATAATAGCTAGATAGGGATTCTATACGCTAGTATAGATTATATAATTATATAACTATAGCTATATACTCTATACGCTCCGTATTGCTAATAAATCTATTTAGGTTAACTACTCTATATATAGTAATTATAATACGTAAAATTACTATTAGTATACTTATAATAAATATTAGTTAACTATACCCTATAACCTACGCTACTATAAATAAATACTACTTAAATACTATAATAAGACTTTAATAATAATAATAATAATATAATAGAGTAGGCGTATTATAGTATAATAGTACTATAGTAGTCTAGTTTAAAAAAAAAAACAAGTAAAGGCGACAGTAGCTCTAGAGTATACTAAACTCTAGTATACTAAATTATATACTAAGTACGCCGTAGCTGTAACTTTATTAATTATAATAAAAATATTTTTTATAATTTTTATATACGCTTATTTTTTTTAACTATATTTAGGGAAATAACGTTTTTTAGTCTATACCTTTTTTAGACTAGTGTCTCGACGCTATACTTTACATTTTTTATATAATAAATATTTTATTACAGGGGGGTAATAAAATACAGACTTATTAAAAAGATACCTTTTTTAATAAATTGTATAAAATTATATACTACACTTAAAAATACGCGAATAATACCGTTTTAAAAAGGGTATTATAAAAAATTATATAATAATTTTACTTACTACTTATCAATTACGTGTAATACATTAAAATTACCTAAATATAGTAATTTTTTAAATCTCTTTTTTAGGTTTATATAACTTTTTAGTTAGTAATTATATTTAACTAAAAATTTTACTATATCCTTTTAACTCTAGTATAGGGTACGTAACTAGTTTTTTAAAATATATAACTAATCTAATTATAGAATTATATTAAGAATAAAAATTTAGTCTATACTTATATAATTACTAATTACGTAATAAATTATTAATATTATTGTATATTAAAAGATATTTTTACTTTTATAAATCTAAACTTCTATTGTATTAAAATAGCACCAAATTTTTTAAACTTATATCTAATATTAAACTTTTTGTAAAAGTAAATAATTCTCTTTTTTTAATTATTACTACTTTAAAAAAGTTTTAGTAAAGTATTAATAATACTATAAAAAGTATTAAAAGAACGAAGAATAATAATTATAATATAAAAAAATTTTTAAGTAGTAGACCTTCTAAAGTAACTAAAAGAGATAAAAGAGTTATTAATAGGGACTTAACTAAAAGCCCTAAAAAAGAAAATAAAAAATTATTATTAGAAAATAGTTACTTTTAGTCGCCTATACAGCCACTACAGCTACACTTTTATTTAATTAATATATAAATATAAAAGAAAAAAATTGAAAATAGTTTAAATATTTAAAAAAGATTATTATAAAGGACTTTAAAAGAGAAGAACTATAATATTAAACCAAGTAAAAAAAAAACTAATAATTAATAAATAAAACGCTACAAATGGGTTAAAATACGCCTAAGAAAAAAAAATTTAAAAATATAAATTTATAAAATATAATATTTTTTAAAAAGTTAGTAATATAAAAGAGATAAAAGAATAGATAATATTATAGAAAAAGAATTAATAATAAAGTTAAAAAGAATAGGCTATTAGCAAATTACAAAGTAAGTTATTTAATTTTATAAAATATTAAAATATATAACTTTTTATATCTGTTTATATTATAGTTTTAGTGTTTTAATATTAGTTATATTAATTATTTTATAGGCTAAGACCTTACTCTATAAGTTTAGGGTATAATTTAGATAGGAGATAGAAGTAATTTTGTATTTATTAAAATACCTAATTCTTTTACTTCTTTTACTATTAAGAATTATATAAATAAAGTTCTTATATCCGAAGTTTAACTAAAGATAAAAAGGGGTAAGTAGTTTAATAAATTTTTTAGTTCTTTTTTTAATATAATATATATACATATTATTATTATATTATATTATAATTATAAACTATATATTAATATTAATTTAGATTTATAATTTTATTAAGATAACGGCACTATTTATAATATAATAAACGTTTTAAACTAGTTAAAAAATATTAAAATAATACTTTTTTTTACCTAGCCTATAGTCTAGATTTAAATCCTATTAAAAATATATTAGGTTTATTAAAATCTAAACTGGATAAAAAATATAAAGATAATTTAGGTATAAAATTAAGTTTAAATACTATAGAGGTCTTTAAAAGAGCTATAAGTAAAAAGTAGTATAATATACTCTAAAAGGATATTAATAATTATATTTTATTACTTTCTTACTATTACAAGGTAGTTTTAGAAGCTTAGGAATACTATACTAAATACTAGTAATATATTATTTACTAGTTTGTTATTAAAAATTTAAAAATTTAACTTTTATTATTAATTATATAATTAATATATTAATATATAAAAATAATTTATATATAAATTAAATATTATATCTATTATTATACATATAATAATAAGTAAATATTAAATCTAAAATAAAAAGTTATAATAGCCTAAAATAGGACCCTAAAGATTATTTATATTTACTAATTTTTTTTTTACTACTAAACCCCTTAGTTAGTAGTCCCTAAGTGTGTAAATAGGATACGCTAGTCTTTCTCCTTAAAATAAATTTATTTTTATTTTTTTAGGCTTACTAGTTAAAAAGTTATATTTTTTTAAAAAAGGTATTTTTTTTAATTAGTTTTTTTTATTACCCCCCTATAATTATAATCATTTTACTAATTTTACTATTATTATTTTAGTTATACTTTTAATATTTATATTTTACCATTCTAAGTTTATATTAAAATATTATAACTATTTTATAAGCTATTTATAAAAATACTTAAATATATATTTTTATATATATAGGCTTATATTTTTATAGATAAGAATTAGGTCTATTTATAAATAAGTAATAGTGTAAATAATAGATTTCTATGTAAAGCTATATAGTTCTTAGCTTTTAAAGTTATTACTTTTTAGTATACTACTACTACATTATATTCTTTTCCTGCGTTGTCACTTTTAGACAAAGTTCTAACGTACCTCTCGTACTCGAAGGACTAGGCCTTCAGTTTATATATTACTTTATATATAATCCTGTAAACACTAAATAATTCCCTAAGACATGTTGACGACACGATCGTTGTCATCAAGCTCCCCGTTCACCCCCGCCTCGGATCTACTCGCATGCTCGTCCCTCCTTACCAGCACCAGCCCCGTCACTATATCCCCTCTCCTCTCCGGCTAATAGTGAACACGTTCCACTCACTAAAGCACACCCAATAGTAAAAACTCCCTTCGCATTTTTCATACGACAACCATGCAAGGATAGACATCCGGCAGACGTCTGCGCTTTCTGCGGTGATATGGGGCACACATGCATGTGTATAGACCGGGTGTGTGTTTTATAGCTAGTTGGGATGTATTATGGCGGGTGTATGACGTAGGTAGTTCCATGGCGGGACTAACCCCCCACAAAGAGGAACGTTGACTGTAATTTGAGTGGTGATGGTGGGAAGAGCCGCAGCACACTAATTAGCAGCCGTCTAGAGCAGGTGGAGCGGATTATTCCGTCTCTGCGCTCATCAATCTTTCCGCCGCTTTGAAGTACTGATATCTTGAATAGAACATGCAAGCTGGATTAGAGCAGTCGGCCGAATGCCTCCACCCTAGATAGATAGAATACATGTAAACGGGGGCACGGACCCATATGCCCGCTCTATGTCCAAAAAGGCCGCGAATCCCTAGCTATGAACCCGAACATGCTCGCACCTCCGCGGTACAGTCGCTATATACCCACAATCGCACAACTACACGCGTAATCCGAGACGTGACGCGCGACATGATGCCAAAGGTGATTTGATGTGATGTGAAGTGATGTGCCGAGCCGTGCCAGAACGCCATGCCTCAAAGAAGCGCAACCCTAAACGCCGTAACCGTGTCATGTCCTTACTGAAGATTCACCGGACGGTCGCCTTGACCCACGTCGCCTCCTCGCACGTGTCGTTCATGTCGCTCTCCTCGTCCACCTTGAAGCCCAGCTCCGCCATCTTCTTGAGGTCCCACCCGCTCGTCATGACGCCCTGGCCGCCGTTCTCGCTGTCGACCACGTTGCCGAGCTTGATGTAGTTGGCCCAGCGGCAGACGGTCTGCGAGTAGGACCATTGGAGGCAGTTGCGGTCCTTTTCGCACTCGGAGCCGCACGAGGCAGCGTTCTTGTGGGCCGGGCGGTCGTTGGGGACAGGCGCGATGGAGAGGTTGTCCCACCATTCGCGGGAGGCGCCCTCGCGGAGGAACGCGTGCGTGTATGCGAGGAGAGAGGAGTAGACGAATGGTTTCTGAGCAAAAAAAGTCAGCGATTACGCGAAAGCGTCGTGATGTAAGGCCCACGTACCTGGTTGTAGGGCCGCATCCGCTCCCACTTCCACAGCGACTCCATCTGCTCGGGCGATATCCTGTGGAGCGAGAGCAGCGGCACACACCATCTATCCCGGTCGATGGAGACGTCCTTGAGCTCCTCGCCCGCAAATGTCGGATAAAGCGACGCGAGATTCACGCCAGTCGTGTTCTGGATGGCGTAGCCGAGCACGGCGTCCCCGCAGCAGTCCTCCTTGACCATGTTTTCGTAGCGAACGGCCAGCTTCCGTTCCGGCGGAGGGGTGGTGCCGGCTTCCGTCTTTGGATCATATATCTTCTTCATGAGGCCCTGCGACATGACGATGCCAGCGCCACCGTAGGCAAACCACCGGTTGTCGGAGCCGGGGCTCGGGGCGCCGAGATAGTGCGGCTCGGCGGGGTCGAACTGGTCGAGCAGGCGGAAGAGCGTGTCCCAGAAGAAGTAGACGTCGGACTCGAGGAAGACGTACCACTTGGCCTTGGGGTTCGTCGCGTATGCCTTGTCGACCATGGGCAGGAACTTGAAGCGGTCCAGCCTCCACCCTGCCTGCGAGTAGTTTACTGTGTCGCCCTCAGCCTGCGCCTTCTTGTTCTGCGTGTATGTCTTGAAGTCATGGTTGCCCTCGGCGTACGAGAGGGGCAGCTCGGCGAGGATGTCGATGACGCGGTAGTCGCCAATCTTCTGCTCGTGGTCCGACACGATGAGCGGGCTCGGGATGCACGACGTGATGGTGGAGAGGTGGGCCTTGAGCTTGGGCGCGTCGGCGGCGCCCGTCTTGAGCACGACCTGGACGTCGTCGAGCTGTTTGGTGGGGAAGTTCTCGCAGAAGTCGGCGTCGACGCCGGCCTTGTGCTTCAGCGGAGGGAAGAAGCTCTTGGTGGTGGCCTTGTAGTGCACCGACGGCGGGGCGGGCGGGTGCGCCGTCCGCCGCCGGGCGAGGGTCAGGAGGAAGAAGACGAAAAGGAGACCGCCGAGCAGCACGCGTGCCGGCCGTCGCGACAGGCGCAGGGGCAGCGCGGTAAGGAAGGCCATGGCGGCGACGCAGAGCAGCGTCCGGTCCGGTGGGTGCGGGTGCGAATTGGGCGCGGTTCAGCGAGGGCGCATCGCCGCTGTCATATGAAGACGGCGCCCATGATGGATCCTGAGAAATGGGTTCAGGGAGTCCGATGAGGCGCAACGGCAGCCACCAAAGGGGCCCGTGCCTACTAGCCACACCTACCGTTCGACTCGACACCATCATCCATCCCCAGCATCAACTTCATCTTGAAAACATGGCAAACTATTACTACAACTCTTCTCCAATCACGCTGTGGGGTGGTTCCACGGTAGGTCGCGTCCTGAGACCCTGCCGTTCAAGCTCCCTAGCGGACTTCGGGAAGACATGACCTTATCAATCGTCACCTACGCTTCCTCTCTAGGCGGCGATAACACGTAGGCAAGGAAACTGTGCCAGTGGAAGTTGATTAGTTTGACGACATGTCACCTACGCTTGTGGACACTGTAAAAGGCGCTCTATACTAAATTTGCATAAGGCTACGAACGCAGACCTATGCGTCAAGTCCGATACCTCGGGAAGCCGCATAGACCGTTGGATTGAGGATTGTGTATTTCGGTTTCGAAGGCGTGCCTACGAAGGATATAGCAATCTTTATTTAGTGTTTACAGGATAATACACATAAAGTAATATATAAACTATAGGCCTAACCCTTACTAATAGAAATATAAAAGCGTATATATAAAAATATATTAATAATTATTATAATAGTAGACCTATATAATACATATATTACCTTAAACTAATTTAAGGAAAATAAAGAGCGGTACTAGTAAAAATAGTTATAGGGAGACGATATTAGAATAGATAAATTAAAAAAGTTAATTTTTTTAATATAATTAAACTTATTAATTAGTAAGAAAAAAATGCGTAATTAATACTGTATTAAAAAAAAATTATAAAAATTAGTATAAAATTGTATTTTTTCTACCTTTAGGTATAAGTAATAAATTAAAATTATTTACACATAGAAATTTCTTTATCTTCTTTTTTAAAGTCCTATAACGTTTTATTAGTAAATATATTTAACTAAAACTTTTATTACTTATACGAATTAGTACTTACAGGAGAGTAAATAAAGAAAAGATTAATTAAAAAAGGTATCTTTTCTAAAAATTTATATACAATTAAATAATAGACCTAAAATTACGTAAATAATACCGTTTTAAAGGAAAAGCTATAAAGAATATTATTAAGGTTTTACTTACTACTTATTAAGTATCTATAATATATTAAAATTACGTAAATATAAAGATTTTTTTAGTCTCTATTATAAGCCCTTATAACTTTTTAGTTAGTAAATATATTTAACTAATATTATTACTATACATTTTTAGGTATAGTAAAGATTACGTAACTTAAGTTTTAATAAGAATTTATATTATAATAATAAATTTATATAATTAGTAAAAATGTAGTTTATACTTATATAATTATTAATTATAAAACATATTATTAATATTATAGTATATATTAATATCTATATAAGTTTATAAACTTAGACTTCTATTTCTTTTATATAGTACTAAATTTAATAAAACTTAAATCTAAAATTAAATTTCTTTATAAAGAAAATACTTTTATTTTAATAACTATTTATACGTTAAAAAAACTCTTAATAGTATTTATAATACTATATAATACATTTATCGCGAAAAGAAACTATAAAGTTTATATTACTAGTCGATAAAGCTCTGTAGAACGAAAAATGTATTTTACTTTTAAATATATATAATACGGCTCTTTAGCACTTTCTTTTATATAATAGTTATAATTTTTTAATTTTAAAAACTAGTAATTTTTAGGGTATTGTTTCTTTATAGTTATAAGTCTAGCGTTTTAAAAGTAAAGAAAGATTCTTCCTATATACTTAATTATTAAAAATCCTATTTCTTAAACTATAATTAATTTTTTAATATTTTATTTTAAAGTTTTTAGTCTTATAGACTTAGTAAGTATTATGTTATTTAAATACTAATAATAATCTATATTTTTAACTATTAAACGCTTAGTAAATTTTACTATTAATAATACTTTAAGTATTATAATAACCAAAACTATTTTATTTTATTTTAACTAATAATATCTATATTACTAATTCAGTAAGTTAGCTAATTTAGTATATATAGCTTAAAGTATAGTATATACTTTATAATATTTAGAATTTTATTAACCCTAACCTTAAAACTATTAATAATTTTAATAAATATTTTTAATACTAAAGCTTTTATATATTATAAAAGTGTCTAAAATAAAAATTATAAAAATTTACTATAACTATACTACTAGGATTACTATATATTAAGCTTACTTAACTAACTATACTGCTAAAGTAAATTTAGTAATAAATATATAAAACTAAATTAGTATTATAGTAGTTTTAAAACCTATAAGTACTATTTAAATATACTATACTATTAGGGAAAATATCCTAACTTACTTAATTATTTAATTCCTTAAATAATAAACATTAATTATTAATATAGCAGCTAAGAATACTATAAAATAATAATACTATACTTATATAAAAAAAATATAAAAGAATAATTCCAAAACTATAGTATTATAAATAGAGAGCGTTGTATATAAAAATAAAAGTATATAACTTTAGTAATATTTAAAATAAACTAGTAATTACTAACCTTTTTACTATTATTAGTAAAAGATTAGTATATAATTAAGTAAAGTAGATACATATAATTTAAGTCTAGAAATTAATACTTAAAAATAAAAAGCTCTTTTTAATAAAAGTTAAATTTTGTTTTAAATAGTATTTAAAGATAGAAATGTTATATTAACTTTTAAAAGATTTATTATTTTTATAATACTTAGTAAATAAAAATTACTTCGCTAATAAGATTACCTATAGTTAAAAAGTAAAAATAAATTATTCTAATACTTATATAAATATAAAGTATATTATTAAAAACTTACTAAGTACTACTACTTATAGTTAGTATTAATAAATACTTATATTAATTAGACCGGACCGCTTTTTTGAAAAAGAAAAAAGGTTTTTAAGTACTTTAAACTTAATATATTTATAGCTCTTTGTAATATACTTAAGTAAAAAAAGATAGTTTAAGAAAAATACTTTATACAATAAGAAATTTAATAAGCTAAAATTTTTTAACTTTATAGTATATACAGTTATTAATCCTTTACTTATTATAAGTAGTAAATTAGTAAAAAGTAATAGTATATTTTTGTTATAGAATTATAATACCTATACGCTTTTTAAAAGTACTATTTTTAATAATAGTACTACTTTATATTTTATAAATAATAAATTACTACTCGTTTTAGAATCTTTTAAAAAATCTTATAGTATTTATATTATAAAAACTAAAATATAAGCTTTTCTAATTATTAATATAAAAACCTAAATAATTAAAAATACTTTACACAGACTAAATAGGAATTTAATAAAAATTTAATATAAAAAATTATAGCTATTATAGAGGCATTTTGTTTAAATATAGTATATAATATTTACTTATATAATTAAAATCTTTAGTATTTAAACTTAGATAATATACTATATATAAAATTTTTAAACTAGAGTTTTATACTTATGACGCTTATTTATAAGTATAATTATATATTTATTAAATATAAGTTTCTATTTTTTTACTCTTTAGTTTACAGTATAATACTAGTATACTAATAATTTTATTTATAGTTAAGATATTCGTCTATTTTTTTTAATAAAATAAGCCTTTTATATTAAGGCTACTTAACTATTTAAAAAAAAGTACTTTATCTTCTAAACGAACTAGAATCGACACTTTAACTCCTAACTAATATATATTCTAGGTTATATTACTATATAAAGTTATCTACTAAACTACTAATCTATTATCTAATTAGGCCTTATTCGCCACGCTAAGCCTATTTAGGAATAGATTTTTATCTCGTTTAACTTTAAATAGTAATGTAGTCTAAAATAGTTTTAAATATAACGCGTTTTATATAGGGATTTTTGCTTCCCTATAGCTTTATATTAATTTTTTAGTAGTACTCTTTACTTTTAAAAACTTTATTTTTTACTAGTAAAATAAGGCCGTTTAAAAAATATTATAATAAAAAAAAGAATCGAACCTTAAATATATAAAAAGATCCTAAAAATTTAAAAAATCTTAGTATTTCTAGGTACATGCCTACTGTGCCACCCCGCTATTCGCCTATTAATATTAAAATATATAGTAGTAAAAAGTTAAATATTTAAATTAAAAAGGTGTATTTACTCTTATTTATATCGTGTAAAATATTTATATTTTAAATACTAAATAAATATAATATAAATAATATTTTCTAATATATATAGCTAAGATAATCTTTTAAATACTAAAAAAAGTTACTATAATTATATTAATGTATTTTATAAAATCTTTTTAATATACGTAAAGAAAGACTTAGTATATAGTAAATATTATTAATTAAAAATAACTATAGTTAAAAGATTGGTATATAGAGTGTATATATAAAATTACTTTTAAAGTTTATTAAAATCTTATTAAATTTTACTCTATAGGTATATACTTAATATAAACTTAAAATTATAAAAGATTGTTAAAATAATAATATTATTACCTATAGTCGCAAAAATTATATCCTAAAAAATAAATAAAAAAGCTTAGTATAAGTATTAAAATACTATTTTTTTTATATATAAGCTAAACAACGATACTAAATACGCTAGCTAAAAAATTATTAATAAAGCTATTATTATAAGACTTAGTATAAACTTACTAAATAAGCATTAGTTAAAAATTATTAAAGTAGCTATAGCGTTTTATAATTTAGTCTAGTAGCTTCTAAGAGTATATAATTTTTAAATAAAAATTTTTATAGCTAGTTTAGATAGTATTTTTATTACTAAAAATCTAAATATATAAAGTACTAAACAGTATATATATACTTGAATTAAAATAATATATATACTTATATTTATTATATATATCTACTAAGTAAAATTGATATAGCTAGGTATAATAACTATAGATTTATAATAAATCTATAAGCCTATACTAAATATTTAGTTAGTTACGTAACTTTTAATATTTATAGAATATAAATACTATTACTTAATTATTATAAAGGTATACACATACTCCTTCTTTTTTGAACTCCTTTTAGTCGTCCCGAGCTATTACAGCCACACTTTTTATTTAATTAATATATAAATATACTTAATTAGATTATTATAATATGTAATATTATATTTAATAAAACTATTTTTTATAAAAGAAAAGAAAATTAGCCTATTTTTTCGGAAGACGCTTTAAAGCTTATTAATATTTTAAATACTATTAAGAATATAAATATAAGTAAAGCGTTTAATAAAATTTTTAATATATAAACTTATAACGCTAGTAAGTTAATAATTAATAAAAATATTACATAATGTAGGTAGTAGCTTAAGAGTATATTTTTATATTTTTTTTTAAATAAAGCTACGCTTTTAGCGTAGTACATATATTTTTAAAAGAAATAACTACTATTTACTATAAGGGTATTTATAAAACGGCTCTGTAACATCCTAGATATAATAAGAGGAAATAAACAGTATATAGTTATATATTAACACATTATACTAAAAATGTTGTATTATACTTAATTATAATAAGTTAAAGTAACAATATATAAGTAAGTATTACCTTTTAAATTAATACGCAGCGTCTATTTACAAAGAAAAAAAATAATTGTAATAATTTACACTATTACTAGTATACTATAAAGTTTTAATATATACTAGCGTCCCCGATACCACATACGCATATATATAAAATAATAAAAAAAATATAACTAGTAGTCTACTACACTGGACAGCTACTTATTTTTTTTTATAGATATTATATATACTATCTACCGTATATTATATTATAATACCTAAATAATTCTATAAAAGTAATATCTATAGCGTCTTTTACGTAACTAAATCTATCTCTATATTACTAATAGTATCTTTCTTACTAAATACCTTTAAAAAGCTCTAGAGTACTATAGTAAGTCTTTGCCTATATAAGTAATTAAATAGTATAAAATAAATAGTAAGTCTAATAACTATAAATTGTTATTTTATAGTAAAAATAGATAAATATACATTATACCTATACTAGCACTAGTACGGTAATAGTAATTATTATTAATTTACGTAGTTATAATAGTAAAAAATTTTAAAAATCTTAAAGAGCCTAAGGATTTTATTATAAATACTAACCTAAACTATATCTATAAGTAGAAATAATAGCTTTTAGCTCTACTAAATAATTAAAATAACCTTAACTATACTAAGTTTAAGAATAAGATAGCAGTAGTTACCCTAATAATAGTATAATTATAAAATATATAAAAGCTAGCGAAAAGGGTATTAGTAATAATATAAAAGCTATATATAAAACGGTAATTAATAATAACAGATAAGTATAGTAGATAATAAATAAGTATAAAAAGAAAAACGGGAGCGTTATAAAATACCTATAAGTATAGAGAAAATAGGTAGATAGTATTAAAAAAAAATAAAAAAGTCTCTTTCTTATTATAAAAACCTATTAATAAGTACTATTATAACCTATTAAACCCGAACCGTTACGATCAAGCCCGTAAGAGTATATTAGTATAATACTTATTTTATTCTTTTAGTTAGTTAGTTAAGTAAAGCTTTATATAAGTAGTATATATACTAGCTATTATAGTGGGATAAAAGTGAAAAGGACTAATCTAAACAGTTACATTTTTTAAAATTTATATAAAATTAATTAATAAGCCTAAAAATAGGTAAATAATACAATTTTAAAGTAAATATTATAAAAATATTTATAAGTATTTTACTTACTATATATTAATTACGTATAATAAACTAAACTTACCTAAATAAGATAATTATTTATACTCCTTATTTAAGTTTCTATAACTTTTTAGTTATAAATGTATGTAACTAAAAGTTTAATTATACTCTCTTAGGCCTAGTAGAGATCACTTTAGTAGTTTTTTAAAGTATATTAGTAATCTAATAATATAATTATAGTAATAATAAAGATTTAGTCTATACTTATATAATTACTACTTATGTAATATATTACTAATATTATACTATCTAATAATATTATTTTAATTATATAAACCTAAATTCTTATTTATTTAATAGTGTGCTATATAAAATAAACCTATAATTTAAAATTAATTTTTCTAAAAGTTGTGGTAAACTAAATAATACCTAGGCTGGTTGAACGGGTTGCCCCACTTTTTTTTAACCTTTAATAACTTTAGTAATACTAGTCCGAATTAAGTAATTTTGAGTTTATTTAGCTCAGTTACTTCGAAATTTTAATTTAATTAAAAAATTACTTAATTAGCACTAGTATTACTAAAATTATTGAGTAACCCGTTTTTGGGACCCCAACCCAACTCAACAGTGGGGTTACTCGGACAAAAACCTTAATAACTTTACTAATACTAGTCCTAATTAGGTAATTTTTTAACTAAATTAAAATTTCAGAGTAACTGAGCTAAATAAGCTAAAAATTACCTAATTAGGACCAGTATTACTAAAGTTATTTAAGTTTTAAGAAAGAGCTTAGCATTTTAGATTTACCAGCCTAATAATACCTATTTTTAAAATAAAAAATAAATTTATACTATTTATAAAATAAGATAATTAAGGCTAAATATATATAATAGGTAGGTAATTAGTTAATATACTTATATAATTAACTTATAATTAGAGAGAGTATATAAGTTTTAATATTATTTTATACTCTCTAAGTAAGCTACGTATTAATAGTAAGCCTATCTAAAGTTTTATTACAGGGGGGTGAACAATAAAAAGATTAATTAAAAATAGTATCTTTTTTAAAGTTATATAACTTTTTAATTAGTAAGCTAAAAAATACAAAAAAAATACCGTTTTAAAAAGAAAGATTAAAAAATTCTATTTACCCTATTATGGCCTGCTTACTAAGGGGTTTAACAGTAGTAAAAAATTAGTAAATATAAAAAATTTTTAGGACTCTACTTTAAGTTAGTATAAGTTTTTATTTAAGGTGTAAAATTAGCTTATTTTTATATATATAATAATAAATTCTAAGATTTATTAGTATTTAAATATTTTTATATATTTATATATTAATTATATAATTATATATAAAAGTCACTTTTTTATATGGTTAATAATACACTAGTAAATAATAAATTACTAATACTTAGTATAGTCGTCTTTAGCTTCTATAACCACCTTATAACGGTTAGAAAAAGATAAAATATTATTATTAATAACTTCTTATAGTATATTATCTTACTCTTATATAATAACTCTTTTAAAGGCTTCTATACTTTATATACTAGATTCTACACCTAAATTAGCCTCTTTATTATTATTTAGCCCTTATTATAAATAACCCTATATATTTTTTATAGGGGCTAAATCAGTGCTATAGGCTAAGTAAGGAAATAGTATAATTTTATTATTTTTAATATAGTTTAAAACGTCCGTTATTTTATAAATAGGGACGTTATCTTATTAAAATTACTAATCTAAATTAATATTAATATAAAGTTTATAATTATAGTATAATATAATAATATATATATATATTATTATATTAATGAAAAAAGGCGTAAAGAAATATTATATAACTTACCCCTTTTTATCAAGGGTTTAACTTTAGGTATAAGGACTTTATTTATATAGTCCGTACTAGTATAAATAGTAAAAAAATTAGGTATTTTAATAAATACTAAATTACTTCTACCTCTTAACTAAATTATAATCTAAACTTATAGGGTAAGGTTTCGGCCTATAAAATAATTAATATAATTAATATTAAAAAACTAAAACTATAACTTAAAAATATACAAAAAGTTATATATTATAATATTTTAAAAAATTAAAATAACGTACTTTGTAATTAGCTAACAACTAGTTCTTTTATAACTCTATTATTACTCGTTTGTCTATAATAGTATTTATTCTTTTATCCCCTTTGTATTGCTGACTTATTAAAAAATATTATTTTTTTTTAGTTTATATTTTTAATATTTTTAATATTTTCTTTAGCGTATATTAATATTTTTTTTTGTGTTTTCTTTATTAATTATAGGTTTTTTTTTACTTATATTAATAGAGTAGCCCTCCTTCTTTAAAATTTTTTATAAATATCTTTATAAAAAATTAAGGTTACTTTTTATTAATAAGCTTTTAATATCGTATTTAGGACTTTTAATTAAGTCTCTATTAATAAATCTTTTATCTCTTTTAGTTACTTTAAAAACTCTACCCTTTTTAATCTTTTTTATATTATTATTATTTTTCTCCTTTCTTTTAATTCTTTTAATAGCGTTATAAATCGATTATTTAGGCTTTTTTAAAGTAGTAGCAATTAAAAAAGGAAAATTATTTACTTTTAAAGGAAGTTAAACTTTAGATTCGAGTTTTATTAAATATAGTACTATTTAAGAGAATAGGAGTCTAGCTCTATAAAATTAAAAAGATATTATAATATACTATAATATTAATAATATATTACGTAAGTAGTAATTATATAAGCCTTAGCACTATTTTTATAATTAATATAATTTTATTATTAAATTACTAATATAGTTCGAAAAACTAGTCACGTAACCTATCCTAGGCCTAAAAGGGTCTAGTTAAAAATTTAGTTAAATATATTCACTAACTAAAAAGTTATAGGAATCTATAAAAGGGGTAAACAAAATTACTATATTTAGGTAATTTTAGTTTATTACAGGTAATAAATATAACGTAACTAATATCCTTATATAAATCTCTATTATCTTCTCTTTAAAACGGTATTACTTATGTTTTTTTAGGCTTAGTAATTAATTTTATATAAATTTTTAAAAAAGCTATCTTTTTTAATTAATCTTTTTTTTGTTTACCCCCCTGTAAGTTATATATTATCTTTTTAATATCTCGCTATAAAGCTTATAGTATACTTAATCTTTTTTTATTAAATTGTCTTTTTATAAAATTATATACTATTTATTTTTATAGTAAGCCTACAGCTCTAGGTAATCTGTTTAATAAATTACCTACAGTAGCTTATTTTATTAGTTTATTTTAAGTAAGATTTATTTTTAATATTATTCTATAATTAGTTATTATTATTATTTTTACTTAATCGTGCCTTCTATATTTAGTAAGTATATAAAATTATAATAATAGTAAATAGATAATAGATTATATAAATAAGACCAGTATTACTACACTAGTTTAGTATAATAACTACCTATATTAATTTATTTTTCTTTTTTTTAGTTTATAATAATTATAACTATAGTAGGTATTATTGCTATTATTATTATTTTTTTATTTAAGTTTAACTAACTAATTGTAGGGTACTTTTATATATTCTAGTACCTATTTTTTTTTAACTAGTAGCGCTATAATAGTAGTAGTTATAGCTATAACTAACTTCTAAAAGGTACTTCTTTTTTTAATTTTCTATAAATTAGATAATAATAATAATTCTCTAGTTTTAAATATAAATAATAAAGAATAAGGTAAAATTAGTTAGATAATTACTAAAAGTAATAGTAATCTATTTTTTAAGTGTAGTAAGGAGCTTGTTTTAAGCTATAAGGCCTATATATACGGCGATCTAGCTAGTAATGTAATAAAAGCCTATTTTAAGAACATTACTTTTATAGCTATACGCTATTATTATTATATAACTTATTTATCGAAAAGTAATAAGTACGCCTAGACGACGATCCAGGGGTACAAACGCAGTGAGGGAACTCTGTTGGGTGCTAAACCGTGTACGCAATGATTAAAAGCTGAGATAACTTATTTATATAATTAGTATTAAATCTTTTAATTATATTTTTATTATATATTACTAATTATTATAGTTTTATTATTACCCGTACTCTCTATATAACTTATATTAAACTTATTATAATATATAATACTATTAACCGAAAAATAAGTAATCTATTTTTAAGTTTAGTATTAAGATTTATACTAATCTCTTATAGTTTAATAATATAACTATAATTACTTTTAAGACTACTTATAATTTTTAAAATAGTACTCAACTACTTAGGTACTAAATACTAATATAAAATTACTAAGTAATTAAAGTCTATTAAATCCATTATATTACAACTAATATTAAGGCCTAGTTTTTAGTAGCTAGAGCTATAGTAATCTTACTAGTAAATATTGTTATAGGTATATTTTAGCTATTACTAATTTTTTATTTAGTACTCCGCTATTATTTATCTAAGTAGTAAATAGCTAATAATTATACTTAAGTAATAGCCTAGACTATCTCTCTAAATAGATTTTATAGGCCTTATAAATAAATTCTTTTTAAGTCTAAGCTAAGAGTATTTTCATTTATTCTCAAGGGCCTATACTATATTTATTAAGTTAGGGTAATAATCACGTAATTATTTTACTTTACTAAACTAGTAAGAAATAAAAAGTAAGTTATACTTTTATAGCTAATATCTTCTATTTTAAATTTTTAATTATTTTTACTTATTTTAGACTTTACGCTGGCGTCTCTAATTAAGTAACGCTTAGAAAGAAAAGCGTTATTAGCTATATAAACTACTTAATAAGACTTTACCTATTTTATAATAATAATAATTTACTTTTTATATTATAGATTTCTTTTATGTAAGATAAATAAATTTTAATACGCTCTCTTCTCTCTACTTTCTACTTACTTAATAATTAGTAATTATATATTTTATAGATTAAGTAGCTGTTTAAATCGTATAAATTATTATTATATAAGTTATTATATTAATTTATTAGTGGATATATTTCTAGTTTATAAATAGATTATTTAAAATAATTCTTTTATATATTTTTACTATAATTATATATTCTAAATATTAATATGTTGTAATTAGGTAATTTTCTTACGTTTAACCGTAGAAGCTGTATTGACTTAGTATACGCTACGTCCTTACTTAATATAGATAGGTAAAATAGAGGCGCTATAACTAGGGCCTATTAAATATAGGATTTTTAGAATTCTATTATAGCTAGTAGAGCGATAACTCGAGCCGATAATATTATAATTAAGTTATAATTCTTTTATTAACTCTAACTATAATTCTAATTATTTATTAATTATTATAGTAAATTCTCTAAATAGATTTTAAAATTTATATAATTTTATAGAAAAAGTACTATAAAATTATTACTTCTTTACTTATATACTTTTAAACAATTAGCTTAGCTTCTATTATTAAAATAGTAATAGTAATTTATCTAGCTACTATCTAAAATATCTCACCCCTAAATATTATTATAATAAAGTTATAGAATAATATTTATATTTTAAAATTATTAATAAATAATATATCCATATAAAGTATAAGATCCGGTTTATAATATTATTTATATTAAATTACCTACTAGTAGGAATATTTATATATTAATTAAATAAATAGTGTGGCTGTGGTAACGGTGTAGGCGATTAAAAGGGGTTTTAAAAAAGGAGGAGTATGTGTATACCTTTATCTAGTAGGTATAATATAGGTAAATAATTATTTTATTATTAGTAGTAAAGTATAATAGGCGTAATTTCTTATTAACTATAATAGTTTTAAGATTATAAATAAAATATTTAGAGAAACTATAATTATTATATATAAAACTAATTCTATATATTTTTAATATTACTTAATATTCTACTTAGAAACTTTTTCGTAAACCTAATAAGCTTATTTAAAATTAGAGAGATTTTAGAAAAACTACAACTATTATTATAACTAAATTTTTTTATAATTTTATTTATATATATACTATAAATAAGTATAACTATTCTATTTTATTAATTATTAATCACCCTACTTCTAAAATACTATTATATAGAATCCTTTACTTTAATTTTATATTTTAAAATAATATAGTTCTAGAACTACTTTACTATATTTTTATAATTTTTATAATATAGTAGCACAATATTATTTATATAAAATAAAATAAAAACCGTTTTCTTATAATTAAAAAATAAATAGAGTTCTTTCTTTAATACTATAAATCTAATAGTGCGTAGTAAGCTTAAAAACCTTTTATATTAAAAATAAGATAAGTAGCGTAAACTATATAATACTTAATTAAATTTAACGTATATACCTTACTTCCTAAATATATTAGGTAATATATAATACTAAATTTTTTTTTTTTTTTTTAAAAATAAATCTTATATTAAGGCTCCCTAACTATTTAAGAAAAGTGCTTTATCTCCTAAGCGAACTAACAATCGGCTCTTTAATTTCTAATTAATATATATAGGCTAGTTAAGTAACCTATACTAGAATTTAATTAATTACCTATTTAGAAATAGCCTCTTTTTTATTTAGGAATAGTCTAGTTTCTAATTAGGTTAGGTCGCTACGCTAATTTAATTAGGAATTGAAACTAAGCTAAGCCTATTTAGGGAATTAACTAGCCTAATTAAGTAATATAACTAAATCTAATAAGGTTAAGTCTAAAACTTAATAAACTAATTAATTAAATAGTAGATTAAAGTAGATAAGAACGAGATTTAAACTTATAGTCTATAATATTACTATTATAGGTAGCTAGGTGTATTATCTACTAAGCTATACACCCTCTCGCCAAATTTTCTATTAATATTAAACTATTAAAAAGTAGTTTAATAATATTATATTATAAAATTTTTAGATTAAATTCTACTATAAGCGCTATTATAGTATAAAATAATCTCGCTATAAGTATAGTAGTATATATTAAATATATTAAATTAGTCTTTTAATATGTTTTTTAAAAATTATACGTACTTTATATTTAATAAAATATTTATTTTAATTAAATATATATATCTACACCTATTTTAATAGTAAAAGTTAGCTATTTACGTTTATTTTAATAATTATTTTTAGATTTCTTTCGTGAAAATCGTATTAATTTTAATATATTAGGCTTATTTAAATTTATTAATAAAGGGATATAAAGCGAGCTGTATTTATATTATAAGTAGTAAAAAAAATATTCTCTCTCTATATATATATATATATTTGTATATTAATTAAATAAAAGGGTGTGTCTATAGTGGCTAAATAGGCGACTAAAAGCGGTTTTAGAAAAGGAGGAGTATATATATACCTTTATACTCAATGTGTCGAAAAAGAATTCTATATATATAATATAAATTATAATAGGTAGAATAATTAAAAAATAATATTTTAGATATTTTTTTAAGTACTACCGTTATTATTATAGTATTAAAAACAATATATATTTATAGTATAGCCTATACCTTTATAGTGCTGAAGACATATATATATATATAATTAATTTAAAAATTATTATTTTATAAATTCATTATTACTATATAACTATTTATAAAATTTATTTTACACTCTAACTAATTATTTATATATTTATATACTAATTAAATAAATAGTGTAGCTGTAGTAGATTAGGGCGACTAAAAGAGATTTTAAAAAAGGAGAAGTGTGTGTATACCCTTATTTAGATATTATAAATATTAATTTATAGGCTTTAATTTTAAAAATTAGCTAACAACTACTATTGTAGCCTATTAGTTACTTTTTTTAACTTTATTTTTATATAAAACAGAGGTTATATTTATATCTATTACTTTTTATATTACCTATATACAGGTAGTATAGCGTTTAATAATAGTTAAGTTTTTATTATAATTATATCTTCTTCCTTACCCATAATAATAATATAACGAGATACTCACTATGCCTATTTACCTACCTAGTCTACGTACTAAATATATATTATATATAGGCCTCCCTAATACTTTTAAATATTAACTATCTAGTATCTCTATAACGGCTTTACTATTTTTTACCTATTATTTTACGGGCTTTATATTTATACTAATTACGCCTTTACTACTACTATTACTACTATTTTTATTTTTACTTTTATATTTTTTATACTAAAGAGCACCTATCGTATTTATAAAATACTTATTTTATTTATAAACTATACTATAAACTATATATTATATTTTTTAATTTTTTTTATCTTTACTGTATTTTTATATACTTTTATTAATAATTTTTTAATAACTACTAATACTGCTAACCCGACGTTTAATACTTTAACTATTTTTTTAATTAATAGGACTACTATCTCGTCTATAGAGCTATACTTATAGTTGGGTATAACTATAATCTAAAAATTTACTTTAATTTTATTAGCTATCTTTAGATAAATAAAATACTTATACTAATAAGCGTTTACTAGAATTATATCCCTATTACCCGTAAAGTAAAATAATATAGTAAAAAAAGCATAACTAATTATATTAGGTAATATTTTAAATAGTTTAAAATTAATTACTAGGCGTATTTTATTATCGTTAGCGTTAATAAGAGGAGGAATAGAAGGAGTAGTATTAGAATCTTTAAAAAAGAATAACATAGTAATATTAAGACCTTTAAAAAAGAATAATATTTTAGTAAGTATTTTTTTTTAATAAATATTTAGTTGTACTATTAACTATAAGATAAAACAGAGATATATAGAGTACCGCCTATATATTTCTCTTTTAAAGAATATAGTATCTATACTAAACTTTTATAACTTAATATTTTTTAGGGGGCGCGCTAAGCGCGCTAGCGCGGTTTAGTATAGTGCTATACCTTTTTTAATCTAGCCTTACTTACCTTTTTTAATATATTAAGTATAAAGGTATATATATACTCCTCTTATTTTAAAATCCCGTTTAGTTATTCTAAGCCACTATAGCTACACTTTTGATGCGATTAATATATAAATATATTTAAAAATTCTACTTTATATAGTAAAAGTAATAAAAACTAATTAAATATAACTAAAACATATAAAGAATAATTAAAAAGAATAAAAAACTACTATAAAAAGTTTAAAATAAACTATACATATAGTCTAAATAGTATTAAAATAAAATATATAGTAGTAATAATAACTGGTTTTAGTTAAGAGTAGTATAGAATAACTATAAATATAATACTAAAAAACAATATTATAATATACTAGTATTGTCACCTTAATAGTATAAATAAAAAATAATAAGTGTAGTAGGTATTATAGAAGTATTATTATATAATTAATATATTTATATTAATAAAAGGGCTTATATAGTAGTAAAAGTCTAAGTTTAAACTATAGTTATATTTTAGTTAATCTTATAACTTTTCTTAAGCTTAAAGGTAGTAAAAATAATATACTTATATATTTTAAAAATTATACTACATTTGTTAGTAATCTAATACACTAATTTATACTAAAATAATATACTTATAAGCTTTTTATTAGTATTATTATTTTTATTTATTTTATTATACTTATACTAGGATTGTATAGCAGGTATGTATCTAAAAATACTAAAAATTTTTTAAATTTTTAAGGTCTTCTATATATCAGGAATTTAATTTCTTTTTTTATTATATCGTTCTTTAAACGCGCCTACTCTATATAATAAATATAAAATTTTTCTAAAATATAGTGTACTTAGACTGGCGAACGGGTCTCTATATCGGGATCTTAAAAACTAAAATATCTCTTTAATTAAAAGGGTTATAAAATACTTTCTATTAGTAGGGTATAAAGCTAGATTAGGACTATAAAACTAGCTATTAAACTTCCTAATCGGGCTAGTATTGAAGGAGATATATTAGTTTTTAAAATCCAGATGTAGAGACCCGTTTACCACACTAAGTGTACTACTAAAAAATTAATATAAAACTATAAAAAACTAAAATTTCTATATAGAATATATTATATTAATAGGTATAAGTAAAATATTTATAGTAAAAATTACTATCTAAATATAAATAATATAAAAATTTATTTCTATATAGGTCTAGTACAGTAAGCTAAATTTAATTATATTAAATAGATTAGTAATATAGTATAACTTTATTTAGTAATATAATAATCTAAAAAAAAAATTTTTTAGGAATTAAAGAGTCGATTGTTAGTTTACTTAGGACATAAAATACTTTTATTAAATAATTAGGTAGTCCTAATATAAAAGACTTATTATAAAATAAAAATATACTTATAGTTTTTATTTATAGTCTTATAGGACTAGCCAGAGTTAATAAGTATTACTTTAAACTTTATATACCTACTATATAAGTAAAAAGTACTATAATAAGTCTAGTATAAGTTTATCCAATTTTTTTTATTTTTAAAACTATATATTAATATATTCTATACTATTTTATACTAAAATTGTTTAAATAATACTTATTAGACTATTTATTCCTCTAAGCTAGCTATATTATACTATTAAATGTTAGTAATTATTTTATTAGTATTATATAAAGAGAGGTAAAGTATAGTGTTAAGACACTAGTCTAAAAAAGGTATAGACTAAAAAAAGTTATTTCCCTAAATATAGGTAAAAAAAATAAGCGTATATAAAAATTATAAAAAATATTATTTATTTTCGTTAATACACTTCTAGCCACGGCGTATAACTTAGTATACAAAAGTTTATTTAGTACACTAGTATAATTTTATTAATATTATAATCTACGTTCTATTATTATTTATATTTAAACTTTTTATTAAACGGCTTAGACTTTATAGAACAGGCTGATTAGTAAAACTAGTTTAGTTTAAACTTTTTAAGCTTAAAAATCTACTAATAATTAGTAATTAAATACTTATATTTAATATAATTAATATTATAAATATATTTATTCCTTTAGTAGATCTAATAACCTAGCTAAATTAATTTATTATATTTTTTAACACATTGAGTACAAAGGTATATATATACTTCTTATTTTTTAAAATCCCTTTTAGTTCTCTTAAGCTACCACAGCTATACTATTTGTTTAATTAATATATAAATATATTATAATAGTTTTATTAAAAGTAAAAACTTTATTTATAAAGCTAATAAGTAGCTATATATACTTCTTAGTACAAAATTAACTAAAATATTACTTATATACTTTTAAGAAATCCTAAAGAGTACTTACTATAAAATAACTTTTCTTCTTAAATAAGTAAAGTAAATATTATTTATACTAATAGTTTTTAAAGACTAATAAGTCCTAGTTATTATTTTTTATATTAATAAATAATTATTGTCCTTATTATAGATTTTATACTTAAATATATAGCTAATATATTATTACGACTTAGGTGTCTCTGTTTTAGATAGGAGTATACTTACGTAATAAGGGATATATAGTCTACGCTACGGGGCTTTAGTTAAATAGTAATTAATTTTTTTACTTCTATAAATAATATATATCTAATTTATTTTATATATTATACTATATTACTACTCTGTCCTAATTCCTAATATTTAAATTACTTTTTTATCTTTTAGGAGTAATCCAGTATAATATAGCTCTAAAAAAGTCTTTTTACTTTATTGTATATAATATATTAATTCTATAAGATACTAAGATTATTAAGAAATTTAAAGATACTATTAAGTCCCCTCTTAGTATCTTTAATATTTAAGTTTTTTAAAATTTTATATAAGCTAGAAAAACAACTCTATTAGGCCTATTAAAGTATAAAAGAATATAAATAACCACTAACTATTATAGTTAAATATTTTCATTTTAATTAGAACTCTTTATATTTATTAATTTTAAAAAAGTATAGGCTTAGCTCCGATAAGTTAAAAATAAAAAAAAATAAAGTAATTACTTAATATTTACTATTATTATAATATAGGAGACTAAACTATAACTATAAAAAACTGAATTAATTTATAAAGTTATACTATTTTAGGTTTTATTTTAGCTATACGCCTATTAACGCTAAAAGCCCCTTATATCTATAAAAAAAAAAGGTAGATATAACTTTAACTTTTAAAGAAATAATTATAAACGCTACTTTTACTAATTATTAACTTATTTCTTAATAAAAATCTTTAAGATTAAATTTTTTGTTACTTATATTAATAATCCCTTTTAAATTATCTAAAAGACTAAAATTATTCTAAAACTTAGTACTAATCTATTATAAAAAAAGATATAAAACTTTTTAAAAGTTAAAATATTAAATACTCTTAGAAGACTACTATAATAGTTTAATAAGACTAAAATTAATCTTAAATAGACTATCTAGCTACCTAAATAGTTTATTATAAAACTTTTAAACTATATCCGTTCTCTTTAGAAAAAGCTAAATATACTTAAGACTAGTAAAAAACTTTAATAGGTTTAAAGCTTTATAAACTACGTAAATAAAAATTGGTAAGCTAACCTATAAATTTTAGAAAAAATAATATATTAATACTATTACTAAAATAAAAGAGAAAGCTAATTTTTTTAATTTATATAGAAGACGACTAATATTAGTAATTTTAAAATATAAGGGCCTAAAAAAAATATATAAAATATAAGAGAATTAACTAGATTTTAAAAATATTTTAAGTAGAACTAATAGATATAGTTGGGAACTAATTAGACTAATAAAGTATTAACTAAAATAAAGTCTTTTGCTAGTATAGTAATATATTACATTTATAGTAAAAAGGGCTACTATACTTCTAACTATTAGTATAAAGATAAGCTAGTAATTTTTAAATCTAAAAAAGCGATTAATAATATCGCGTTATTAACTTAAATAAAAAAAATAAAAGTAATTATAGTACTTACCGCCTATATTAAAACTATTATAAACTATCTATTAAGAATATTTAAGATTAAGTATATTAGTAGTTTATTTAACTAGTTATATAATTAACTTAAGGGGATAATTACCCTAAAGACTAGAGTTATAAATAGAGATTATATTAATGCCCTAGTAAATTTAAAATCTATTTTAAATTTTATAAGCGCTAAGCTAGTAAAGGAGATAGGCTTAGAGGTAACTATTCTTAATAAATTATTAGTATAAGTAGTAAATAGTTTTAATATAACTATTTATAGTACTATAGTAGCTAAAATAAATTTAACTAACTTATATAGTTAAAATTAAACTTAATTAATCTTATTTATAGTTACAAATCTCCCTTAATATAAAATTTTTTTAAACTTAATTTAGTTTAACTTAGAGAATCTAAAAATAAATATTACTACTTTAAAAATTCTTTTCAGAGCTAATTTTAAAAAATAATAATATTTATATTATAAAAATTATTTTTAAAAGTGCGAAAAAGTTTAAGCGTATTATATATAATTTAAGTACTTAAGTATATATATACCTAGTAGCCCTAATAGAGATTCTGGTCTAAAATAAACTAAATAAGTATAAAAAATGCTTTATACTACCTAAATATTTTAATTATTTAGATCTAGTATTAGGTAAAGACTTTAAAATTTTTATAGACTATAGATTAAATAATCTAAAAATTAATTTTTAGTCTAGTATTAATTTTTTATATTATTTTATATATAATCTCTTAATTACTAAACTAAAGATTCTTAAAAAGTATATAGAGAAATATTTTAAGCGTAAATAGATTTAGTAATTAAAATTCTTAGCTAGAGCTTCTATTCTCTTTCTAAAGAAAAAAAAAATACTTTTAAACTTTATATAAACTATAAAGACCTTAATAAGATTATAATTAAAAATTATAATATATTTTTATAAATGATAGAGTTACTATACTAGTTTATAAAAAATATAGATTTATACTAAACTTAATTTATAAAAAGCTTACTATTATATCTATATTATAAAAAGTAATAAGTAGAAAACCGTATTTTAGATAAAATATAGCTATTTTACGTATACGGTTATACTTTATAGCTTAATAAATATACTTACGCAGTTCTAATAGCTTATACTATAAATACTAATTAAATTAGTTAATATAACCTATATTATATATATTAATAATATAATTATTTTTTTAGATACTAAAAAAGAATATTAAAATTATATAATAAAAGTATTATAGTGTTTATATAGTGTCGTTTTTACGGCTCTCTATTATAAACGATAGTTATTACTTTATATCTAACTATTAAGTTAATCTTTTTTAGGTAATATAAATAGTATTAAAGAGCTACTATTTATTAGTTTATAGTTATAGTCCTTTAAATCCTTTACTTTTACTAATATATAAACGCCTACCGACACTTAGGCGTATACGTAATATAATATACCTATTTATCTTTTTTTCCCTTTAACGCGTAGTAATTACTATATTTACTAATTTAGTAGCTACTACTACGTTAAGTACCTCTTATAATTATATAGTATTTATTATCTTAAGTACGAAGTCTATTTCTTATTTTTTTTTTTCTTATTACTTTTTTTTTACTTAACCTTAATATAAGCTGTTACAGCTTAATACCTTATAGTATAGCTAGACTAGTATTTTTATCTCTATTATATAGTATCTAAACGTGTTATACTAGTAAATATAGTTTAATATTTTCCCCTACTATTATTACTATATACTTATCTCTTTTCTTTTTTTTAGCTCTAGTAAGCACGCGGTACGTAGTATTATAATATCTTCTTTTTAGTACGTTAAGGCCTCCTATATTTAGTATATTTAATAAATACTTTATAGCTGCCTCTGCCGCTTATATATATAGGTTATTATTAGATATATCCCTATAAACGGGTATATAAGACACGGTTATTATAGTTTTATTAAAAGTAATTAAAATATATAAAGTTACTGTTAGTATACCTATAATAAAAGTTAGCTAACTATATCCTATAAGTTACACTACTAAGAATAAATACTATATTAATATACTAGATTCTATTATATAACTTTAATAATAAATACAATTTTAATAATAATAATAATATAATAGAGTAGGTATATTATAGTATAATAATACTATAGTAGCCTAGTCTAAAAAAAAAAGAGTAGAGGTAATAATAGCCCTATACTAAAATACCGATCTTTAATACGCTAAGCTATATATTAAATTATATATTAAGTTATACGCCGTAGTTATAAGTTTAAATCTTATACTAACTAAAATAAAAACTTTTTTTATTGTTTTTATATACGCTTATGTTTTTAACTATATCTAGAAGAATAATTTTTTTTAGCCTATACCTTTTTTAGACTAGTGTCTCGGTACTACACTTTACCTCTCTTTATAAGATAGTATTTATATAAAGTACAACTTTACTTAAACTTAAAAAAATATATTTAGTATACTACGTTTACTAAATATCTTAGTTCTATTATTTTACCTAAGGGCCTCTTAATAAATCTAACTAAAGTTAAAATAATTTAAAACTAGCCTAAACCTATTTATATACGTAATATTTATATCTTTATTAACTTTATAAACTACTATTATAGATTTATAAATTAATTCTCTTAATTAGCTTTACTATTTACTAAATTAATTTAAAAGACGCTAGGTAGCACTAGAAATAAGCTAACTATAAAAAGGGAGGAAAGGGTTTATATAAATATAGGTAATACTAGTAAAAAAGCTTTTAAAAAGCTTTAAAATACTTTTTTTAAAGTACTAATACTTTTATATTTTAAGTATAGAAGATAGACTTAAATTAAAATAAATACTTTTTATAAAGCTATTAGTACTATTTTAAGCTAATTAGTTTTTAAGGCGAATAGATTATTTTAGTAGTAGTTTATTAATTTTTATTTAAAAAAGTTAGGTGGCGCGTAGTATTATTATAATATATATAATAAAAAGTGTTTTACTATTATAAAAAGTATTAATTACTAGAAATAATAACTATAGAGTACTCGCTTTAAAATTTTTATAAATTATAATAATCTATAATAGTATATATAAATAAAAACTCTATTACTGCGTTAAATATAATTATATCTACTTTTCTCTAAATATAATTTTAACGTATTCTATAAAATAAAGTTAATGAATCTAGTTAATACTTTATCTTACTATCTTAACTATATACTAGAGTCTAAAATAGCTAAGTATAAACGTAATACTGCTATTATAAAATTTATAAAAAAATTATTATAACTCTTTACTATAAAAGTTAACAAAGTAGTAGTTTTTATAATAATAACTTATATATAAATAAATAAAAAACGTAACTTAAAACTTATAAAAAAATTTAAAAGTTTAGACTATATAATTTATTTAAAGAGAAAATAACTACTTTAGAATATTTAACAGAACTAAAAAAATAAAAAGTTAAATTTATTTAAAAATAGTAATAATAGTTTATAATTAAATAGTTTAGAGGACGCTAAATTAAAATTAATAAAACTAATATAACTCTATATTTCTAAAAATAAGATAATGGTAATTATAGAATACTATAATATTCTCTTTTCAAGATATTTTAATATAAAGCGAACCCTTAAGCGCGTATAGTATAAATATATATAAATAAGTATATTTAAAAACGTTATTAACTATATTTATAACTATAAGTACTATTAGCGCGCTAAATTAAAAATTTATAAATTATATAATCTCTTTTATCTACTTTTTATTTTTAATAGACTATAGTAATACGTAACTATAAATTTTAGTACAAATTTATCCTTTAGCCGCTTTACTAAAATTATATATAATATAATTTTTATAATTATAAACTATTTCTTTAAAATAGTCTATTACGTGCTAGTAAGAATAAATTAAAATAGTATTAACCTAGGTTAGTCCTAAATTTATAAAGTTATATAATTTTATAAAAACTTAAAAATAGTATTATCTAATAGAGGTTTACTTATATAAGTAAAATATTAGTATACTTTCTACTATTATATAAACTTAAAATAAATCTTATTTTCTCCCTTTTACCTATAGACAGATAGACAGATAAAATAATAAAATAAAACTTTTAAATAGTACTTTTATATCTTCTATTATCTAAAGTAAAATAATTAAGCGTTATAAATTTCCTATATATAATTTACTTATAATAATAGTTAATATTGTATTACTAAATATATACCCTTTTAAGTCTACTATAGATATAACTTAAAAAAGCTAAATTAGCCTTTATAGGTACTAGAGAAAAAAAAAGAGTTTTTAAACTTTTTAGTTAGTCTCTAAACTTATTAATATTTATAATAAAGCTAAATAAAATCTATAAGTGGTATAAAAGTACAAAAAAGTACTCTAAAATAAAAAGTATTTCTTATTAAACTTAAATGTAAGAAGTAAAGTTTAGATTTTACATTATTATATATAATCTATAGAACTAAGTAAAAAAATTAACTAAAAATAGTTAGGTCCTAGTATAATAGTTAAGTATATAGGTAGTTTACTTACTATATATAAAATTAAACTTATAAGCCTAGAATAAGTCTATCTAGTTTTTATTTTTTTTATTAAAATTATATAAATCCTAAGGTACACTACTATATAAGTAAAAGCTAATAGTTAATATATTACGCTAATTTAGTAATAATATATATAATATAAAATATATTATAAACTATAAATACAACAAGTTTAGTTAATAAAAATACCTTATTAAATAAAAAGACTATTTAGATAAAAAGAATATTTAAAAACTAAAAGCTTTAATTAGCGTAAAAGGATTAAAATAGGTTTAAAAATAATTTAAAATTACTTTAAGGAGATTTAAAATAACTCTAGTAAACTAAATAATATAAAAGTGGGATAAACCTTTTATAAGAAATAATAATTTACCTAAAAGTATACTAGTATAATAAGACTAAGGCCGCTTTTTTAAAAAGAAAAAAATAGTTTAAGATAATACTATATAGACTTTAAAGGAGTTAAAAGGTTTACCTTTTTTTTTAGTAGTTATAGGCGCTAAATTAGTCTAAAAGGACCCTTAGCGTAGATTAATAATTTATTTTAAACTACTTAAGGGCTATATTCCCTATTTAAAATAAAATTATTATTTTTTACTTTTATACTTTTATACGTGTCTCTTATAAAAAGTTTAGTATTATAAATAGCCTAATTAAAAATTAGAGTAGTTTACTAGTATAATAAAAAAATTATAAAAGATATATAAGTATACTATAGTAAAATAAAAACTATAATTATTAAAATTTAGTACTATACGGCCTAAATTACTATATTAAAAGCCTATCTATTATAGTAATAACTATAGGAATTTAAAAACCTATAAACTTATCTAACTATTTCCTAAAAATATTATAACGGTAATACTTTTTACTATTTATTTTTAAATAGAGTTACTAGGAAATATCGTACACTAATAGGTATAATTAATAAAAGTGTAAATTACGCTATTTTTAATATAATACTTAGTGCCGAAACGGATATTATAATATATAACTTTCTTTTACTTATTACTATTAATAGGAATAGAACTTAAACTAGTAGAACTAATAATCTAAAAAGCGTAATATTTACTATAGTAGAAAACAGTTAATATATAAATAAAATAAAGATTTAAATTTAAATTTAAAACTAAGTAGTATAATTCACGGTTTAATAGTTCTATTTAATTTTTAAACTAATTAAAGTTAATATATAAAGAGTACTAGGCTTCTAAAAAGCGCGTTAATAGTTAAGTATATTAGAGAATACTAAATTAGTTTAAATAACGCTATTATACTACTATAGAGAATACTTACGCCCTTTTTACTTTTTTTAGAACTTATGTAAAAGTTATTAAAATTATTATTAATTTTTACGCGCTTTTACTTTTTTTTAAAAACTAAATTAAACTAACTACGTCTATAAAAAAGGATAATAGACTTAGTATATTTATTAGTAAAATAAAGGGCGCTGCTATAAGTGTAAAACTATTTAAAAAATCTAATATTACTATTATATAATAATTAGCGCTAAATTGCCCTAAATCTTTATAAACTATTTATTTATTTTATTAAATCTACTATAATTTACTTATAGATAGTCTTAACTTTTTTATTAGTCTTTTTTTTATTATTTTAAATTTTTTTATATATTTTAGTCGAATTAAAGGGCGTAGGAGTAGTAGGCTTAAATATATATTATAATTAGTTTTTTTAGAGAACCGTAAGGTACTTAACGGAATAAAAATTTATAATTTAATATTTATATTTTATAAGTTAGGCTTTATACGTCGTATAGTATTACTTATTTACCTTTTAGCCTAAAATAAGCTATTTATCTTTATTATCTCCTAAAGCCTTATTAATAGCGGACTCTAACTATTTAAAATAGTAAAACTAACTATATAAAGGCTAAATAGTATAATTAATACTATATAGCGCTTAATAGTACTAAATTAGTACTTACTATATAATAAAAGGTATTTTTTTTTAAATAAGAGAGGTAAGTCTTAGTCTAGTAGTTCTTATAAATTAATAATTTTTATTTATCTATATTAGGATTTATTAGATACTAATACTTTTAGTTTAGGATATTATATTTTACTATTACCCTAATATAGCTAATATAGGGAAACTTAGTTTACTATTAATTTTTTTAGGTTAACTAAATATAGAAATTTTTTAATATATTATATTTAAAAGGTATTACGTTATTATAAGCTAAAACTTAATAATATAGAGTAAAATTTAATATATAAAAATTAATTATACTTTAGTACAGCTATATAGTATAGTTAGTACTAAATTTTACTATTTTATATATTATATAAAATACTTACTGTTAAAGAATATTATTAAATATAAAATAAAAAGTAAGAGTAAAAGTCTTTAAGGCCTAATTTTATAGCTAAAGGCGCTAAAATACTAGCGCTAATAAAATAATATTATTTATTAGCTTATTACGTAATTAACTAAATCTTATAAAAATAGTTTTTTTTTTTTATATAATAAAGTTGCTATTAGTAACTACCTAATTAGGAAGAAAAGTGCTATATATACTATAGGACTTAACGATCGGCTCTTAAAGGTACTGCGCTAAGCCTAATTAAAAAAAATAGTACTAAAATAAGTATATAATAACTACTTAATAGTACTTAATAGATTTATAGCTTAGTATAATTTATTATTTTATAGTAACTTATACTTACGTATCTACTATTATAATTAATATTAAGCAGGTATTTGCAAAGAAAGAAAAAGAAAATATTATATCTATAGTACGCAGCGCGATACGTAAAATAATAAACTTTATTAACTATAGTACTAGACTTTCATATACCTAATAAACTATAAAATAGATAATTTACTAATAATAAATATATAGGCTCTCGTAGCGCGTACTATAAAAGGTATATATTAAATAGATAAGTAAAAAAAATAATAAAAAAGTTAAAATTATAATAACTAATTTTCTGTAACTAGCGTAGAGTAACGTAGGTAATACTTACGCTATCTTTAGCTTAATACTATATAATAGTGCACCTAATATAACTTAGGAGTAGTATATAGTTATAGTAACTATTACTAAAAGACTAAAAATTTAACTAAAGTATAAATAATAAGGCAGAACGCCTTATAAATTAAATAAAAAACTAATATTACTAGTACTCTTAGATACCTACTAAATACTTAAGGCGTAAGATAGTATATAATAATAGTTCTAAGGAGTCTACTATAAAGATTAATAATTTATAGGACTTTTATAATTAAATAAGGACTTTATATAAAGATAGTAAAATAACTTAAAAGCTCTATATAAGAGTAAGCTAAATAACCCTAAGTATATTATAGAACTATAGGTATATAGTATTATAAGAGCGCGGTAGATATATAAGGCCCAAATATTAAGAAATTCTTTAAATTAAACTATAAGGACTATAAAAAAATAATAGTTAGTAGGTCTAGGGTAATAAAAATAAATAGCTTAGTATATAACTAAATAAAATAGAATATTTTATATTAATTATCTTATTATAATTTTAAAATCTCTAGGTCTCTGTCGAGACCGGTATAAAAATAGTAAAAAATAAATAGTACTAAATATTACTAAATAGTAATATATAAAAAAAAACTTTAAAAAAAGTACCTAACTCTATTATTTAATAAGTTTTTTTTTTTTTTAAAAAAAATAAGCCTTTTATATTAAGACTACCTAACTATTTAAGGAAAGTGTTTTATCTCCTAAGTAAACTAATAACCGGCTCTTTAATTCCTAACTAATATATAGGCTAGTTAAGTAACCTATACTAGAATTTAATTAATTACCTAATTAGGACTAGTTACTTTCCTAATTAGGTATAGTCTATTTCTAATTAGGTATAGGTCGCTACGCTAACCTAATATAGAAATATACTAACCTATTTAAGTAGTTACCTAGTCTAATTAAGTAATATAACTAAACCTAATAAGGTTAAGTCTAAAACTTAATAAACTAATTAATTAAATAGTAGATTAAAGTAGATAAAAACGAAATTTGAACTCGTAGTTTATAATATTACTATTATAGGTAGCCAGGTGTATTATCTACTAAGCCACACACCCTCTCGCCATTATATAATACTATTATACTAATATAGTCTAAAATATACTAAACGGGTATATATAAATTATATATACTTATATTACTTACTCTTAGGATAAGAGTAGTCTTAAAAAAAAATAATATTATAACTTAGGTATCTCCGCTCTAAATAGAAGTATATTTATATAATAAAAAATATATAGTTTACGCTACGGGGCTTTAGTTAGTTAGTATTTTATTTTTTTACTTTTATATATAATATATACTTAATTTATCTTATATATTATACTATAGTACTACTCTGCCCTAATTTCTAATATATATAAAATATAAAGTAGTTAATATATATATTATTTTAATAAGTTCGGTTTAGATAATATTTATATAATATATATTTATATACTAATTAAATAAATCGTATAGTTATAGTAGCTTAGGGCAACTAAAAGAGATTTTAAAAAAGGAGGAGTATATATATACCTTTATACTTAATGTGTTGAAAAAATACTTATATAAAATTATTCTTTTAAGTACTATAGTACTAAGTAGAAATAAAAAATAATTTAGGATTTATTATATCTCCTAGTACGAAATAATACTATTTAAAATCTATATATATTTTATTAGTGTTAAGTAATTATAAATAATAAATCTAAAAGTAAAGAATATTTTAATTATTTTAATAGTATTTTATATCTACTAAGTATACTTATAAAAATTATTTTAGCTAGACCTTTAAAAGGGTAAAAAAAAGTTAATAAAGACTAGTATTAATATAGGCTAAAAATACACTAAAATACTACGCTAGTATTATATAAAGAGAGGTAAAGTGTAGTATCGAAACACTAGTCTAAAAAGGGTATAGACTAACAAAAGTTATTTTCTAAGATATAATTAAAAACTAAGTATGTATACTACGCCAGTATAAATTATATTATTAATAATATTATTTAAGTTAGAACTAGCCTAAAAAGGTATAAAAATATTTTATTATAAAAATTACTTGTATAAATTAAATTAGTATAAAAAAGTATAAAATATTATTATTAACTAATATTAGTTCTAATAAAACGTTTACTAAATTAATAAACTTTAGCAAGAGAGTATATAGTTTTATAAATAATATACCTTTTTTTTTTTTTTTTAAAATAGACGCTAATTTTTAACGTACCTGCCTAATTAGGAAATAACTATATACCCCTTTTTAAAGTCCTTATAAACGTCTCTCTTTAATAGCCTATTTTACTCCTATTTTTAAACTAATATTATTAAATAAAGTTATATTAGATTACTATTCTATTATAAACCTAATTAGACTTAGTTCGCCACGCTAAGTCTATTTAGGGATAGCTTTTTATCTTATCTAACTTTAGATAGTAATATTAGCCTAAATACCTTTAAATATAACGTATTCCGCACGGGGATTTTAGCTTTTTATAGCCTTATATTAATTCTTTAGTAGTATCCTATACTTTTAAAAAACTCTACGTTTACTATATAAAGTAGGCGCGCTTAAAAAAGCGCTATAATAGGAAGAGGAATTAAACCCCTAATACGTAGAAGAACCTCGAAAATTAAGGAATCTTAGTATTTCTAGACACATGCCTACTATGCCACCCCGCTAATAATATACCTAGCTACTTATAATAATAATATTATAGGTTATAAGTTTAGATCTTATTCTTATCCACTTTAATTTACTTATTTAATTAGTTTAACTAAGGTTTTAGACTTATCCTAATTAGATTAGGCTATTTTTTATTTAGGTTAATTTAATTTTTAACTTATATTAGCGTAATAATCTAACCTAATTAGAAAAGAAACTATATATAATTAAAAAGTAGACTAGTTTAAATAAGATATTTAACTAGTGTAATTTACTAGTTAGTTTATTAAAGAATCAATTATTAAGTTACTTTAGAGATAAATAAGAACTTTTCTTAATAATTAAAAGTCTTAAATATAAGCTTTGTTTATTTATTTAAAAAAAGGTAATAAACTATAAAAAAGGATAGTATTATAATAGAAATAATTATTAATAGTATTTAGTATTTATAGACAGAGTAAAATACTATTTAGTATAAACTATATTTTACTAAGCCTATATTAGTTATTATAGGACCTCTTTTATATATTTTAATATAAATTATCTAAGACGTTTTTAGTTATTTATCTTACTTTTAAATATACTCTTTACGTATTATATACTTTTCCTATACTACTACTATTCTTATCTTTTTATTATACCTTAAACACCTTAGCTTTTGATTATTGCGTACACGGTTTAGCACCTAACAGAGTTCCCTCACTGCGTTCGTACCCCTGGATCGTTGTCTAGGCGTACTTATTACTTTTCGATTATACCTTAAACTAATTTTAGTAAAATAATATAGGACTACTAAGAACGTAATTATAATAAAAAATTATAAAACTAAAAAGAGACTATAAAAACTAAATATTAATTTAATTAAAGTTATATAATAATATAAACTGCTTAAAAATACTTTTTTTATTTTAATGTTATTAATAACTATAAGATATTTACTAGAACTAATATTACATTACTATTATACTTTTAATAAACTAAAGAGGTAGTTTTTACTTATTTTAGTAGTAGTAGTTATACTATTATTATTAGTATATACTAATTAAAGTTTTATATTAATATTTTTTTAAACGTATATATATTTTTTAGTTTTAATATAGTATAGTTTTTATAAACTTTTATTTATAATTAGTAGTAAAATAACTTCTCTAAAGTTAATAAATATTATTTAGAATATTATTTATCATATTATAATAAATAAATATATATAATAACCTTAAACTTAATTTTTTAATTAATTTTATTTTACTATAGCTTATTTTAATACTTAAATTTAATACAAGACAACTAAATATTTTAAATAATTAATTAATAATTAATTTTATATACTTCGCGAGCTTTATAAAGTCGCGGTACAAAATATAACAAGAACATAATAAAATAATTAATAATTAATATATAAATCTAGATTCTAAAGCATTTAAATAATAATTTAATTAACTACACTAAAAATAATCTATAGTTTAAAATATATAATATACTTAGTAAAAGTATAATAGTAGTTATAAACTTATATAATACTATTTTTAAAATAATAGTAAATTAATTTAAGAAAAAAATAAAAAGTAAATAGTAATGTTAGAATAAAATTATAAAATAGAAATAAGGCCGATAACTATTATTAAAACTTATTAGTTACTTTTTTAACTTTATTTTTATATAAAATAAAGATTATATATATTTTTATTACTTTTCGCTCTACTTATATATATAAATAGTATAGCGTTTAATAATAGTTAATATTTTTTATTTATAATTATAAATCCTTTCTTATTTAAAAATAACTATAATACTAAGTACCTTATATAAAGGTATACACATATTCCTTCTATTTTAAAACTCCTTTTAGTCGTCCCAAGCCACCACAGCCACACTTTTTATTTAATTAATATATAAATATATACTAAGTACTTATATGCCTAGCCAACGTAAACGCACTAAAGAAAATACCTATTACTTATATTTATAGCCCCTCCTAAAACTTTTAAATATTAACTACCTAGTACTTTTATATATTTAGGATATTTTTACTTTTACTACTAGTATGCCTAATAGTATTTTACGTAATTACGCCTCGCACTTTAGGCTACGTATCTTTATTATAAAACTAATATTAATATACTAATTTTTTATTTTTTTTAATTAGTATAGTACTATACTTTTTACTTTTTCTTTTACTATTTTTATTATTATTACTATTATTTTTACTTTTACTATTATTACTATTATCTTTATATAGGCTACTATAACTAATTTTAAATTTTTAAATTTTATTATCTCTACTATTAAGCATATTACTACGCTATCTGTTTTATTATACTAATTATTTATAATTACTTAAAAATACTAAATACTAATTATATAAAACTAGATAATTTCCTTATATATAAAATACTTAGTAGTATTAAAAAAAATTTTTATTAAACTTTATTACTCTATAGGTAAAATGTAGCGAGAATAGCTTATATATTTAGTATAATTATTATATTAAAATTAATTTAAATAAGTACGATATTTACTAAGATAAGAGTAAAAGTAATAAAGAGAGTTTTAAACAATAATATTTTAAAAAAATAATATTTTAGTAAGTATTATTTTAATAAATATTTAGCTATACTATTAATTATAAAATAGAGGAGAGATAAATAGGTAGTAGCTATCACTACTACCTATATATTTTTTTTAAAAAAAATATATAGTTTTAATACTAAATTTTTTAATTTAATATTTTTTTAGGGGGCGTATTAAGCGCGCTAGTACTAGTGTAGTACTATACCTTTTTTAATTTAGCCTTATTTAACTTTTTTAATATATTAAGTATAAAGATATATATATACTTCTTCTTTTTTAAAACTTTTTTTAATTACCCTAAGGTACTATAGCTACACTATTTATTCGATTAATATATAAATATATATAGAAATAAATAGACTTATAAAAATAAATAGTATAGTAGGTATAATACGTAAAATAAATAATTAAACTAATATAAATAGAATAAATAAAATAATAGTAAATTAGTATATAAAAAAACTAGTTATTAATATTATATACTAGTTTAGTAAAATATATTTATAGAGGAGGTTACTAGCCTAGTTAGGCCTATTAGTAATTATTGGCTTAGTAAGTATATATATAACGTCACACAAGTGATCACACAAACGGCTGTCGGCCGGTCTCAGAGAGCATCGTTGGTTCTCTGCGGGTTCGGGCCCGCTCGAATCGCTTGGCCACGGGGGCGCTACCGTTATCGCCGCGCCAGCGTCCGCACCAACAGCGCCCGGCGGACGGCTAGGCCGGAACGATGCTTGCGTGGTGTGGAACCTCATTCGCGGCAGCCTGAGCGCTGAGTTATCGGATTGCAGGGGTTGTAGAGGTCCCCGGATCCGGGTCGATCTGATAGGGCGAGGTGTAGGATTTAGGGTTTAGAGCGTAGGCGTTCGGCTGGCGGATGCACAATCGCCCGAGGCTAGGTCTTCTTACACCTACTTTTAGAACTAATTCTTAATATACTTATTTAACCTATATTAGACTTTTATATACTACTTAGCTACTTTTTAAATAGAAATTTTATTTAGTAAGTATCTACTTTTACTTTTTTTACGTCTTTTATACTTTACTACTATAGGTAGTCTATTTTTTAAGTCTAATAAGGTAAGTTTTTATACCTAAATACCCTACTATTACTAATATAAAAAAGATCCCCTATACTAAGTATATTAGTAATAACTAAATAATTATTTTAATTTTAATATTTTATATTAATTATAATACTAAGTTCTATTTAGGCCTAAATACCTTAAATACTATTTTAATAACTTATAATACTTCTATATAATTATATAATTTACCTATACTACTACTATTTATTAACTTTTATATAGCTCTACTATAGGGCGTAAAAATAATATTAAAAAACTTTATAAAATTAACTCTAACTTTAAAAATAGCCCTAAGGGGATATCCGCCTTATAAAACTTAGTAAAAAAAAAAAGAAGGATTTATATACCTTAGTATAGTATTAATATATGCTTATTACGCTGAGGGCGCCTTAAAAAGCCTTTTTGCTAAATCCCCGCACCTAGGTGGATCAATGCCTTCGAGGCCGTGGTATATGTATGGGCGGCATGTCCACGATGGACGATATCACAGCCGAGCAGCTCCACGGGATACTTCTCTGGATATCACGGGTTTGTACGACGAGTTGAAGGCTTGACATACATCAAGGGCCGTCTTCAAGCATCGCACTTCATCACAACACGAAATCCTTTTGTAACCAACCACTGCATCTCCTCGCTCGAATCCAACAAACGCACCACGCAATCGCACGTCGTCATCCACTCCCGTCGCAATGTCCACGCACGCCTCCTACGTCTACATCCCGAACCTTATCGGTGGCCAAATGCTGCGCATTCCCGTTCTCGTCCTCGACGACGACTACAAGGATGATTCACCACTCAACATCCCCTCGCCCTCCGACCTCACGGTCGACACCGCCGCACTGCCCATCCCCACCCGTGACACGTCACCTCCACCGAGCGTCGACTCCTCCGCGGTGGAGAGTGGCGCGGAAGCGGAGTGAAACTCTCGTCACACCAGTATGAGAAAGGACTCCTGAGGTAGTTACACGGATGATCTGTGGATCTTTGCCTAGGATATGAGAAAAGGCCAAGTTCGGTGTGGGGATAAGCGGACGCGGCACATATCACCGCACACCACGCAACACAAGCACACCGTCAATTCGAGGTTGCGATATTCGCCTGCGGGCATAAAGAGTTGAAGATATACGGGGCAAGCCTGGTTCGGCACCATTGGAATGGAGGAGCAAAACTCGGAAAGCTCCGTCATCCTGGAGCAGGCGAGTAATGGCGTAATTACTTTGTTCTTCATGGCGATGATTTTGAGATACCACATACTGTTTTTAATGCCATCTGATTCTTCGCATACTTGACTTTACGTCCCGAGATTTATGCGCGATGCAGCGTGATACATGGTGATCTATAGGCGAGCTTTCACACCTTCCTCTTCAGCCTTTGCCCTATCCCTCATATTCTCGCCGCAGAATCTTACCGACAGCGTTCTTCGGGAGTTCACCCGCGAAGCGAACACCACCTCTTAACTGCTTGTACTCTGCCAACCTTTCTTTGACAAAATGCTTTCCCTCGTCCTCGGTTAGAGCACCCGTTCTTCTCAGCACAACGTACGCTCTCGGAACCTCACTGCCACCCTCAATCGGCACACCCACTACAGCCGTCTCCTCAATCTCCTTATGTGTGATTAACAGGCCTTCAAGCTCTGCCGGTGCAATCTGCAGCCTTTTATACTTTATGAGTTCTCTTGCGGTCTACAATGTAGAACTTGCCGCCCGTCTCAATAGCAATGCCGCCAGTAGGAAATCACCCGTCGTAAAACGCAGCCCTGGTCGCTTCGGGATTGTCGTAGGAGCCGTTCGTGACGAAGGGGCCGCGCGGCATGGCTGTCACTGCACCCTGTTACTCTAGTCAGTGACGGGCGCCGCTGGAAGAGAGTCCTTGCGCTTTACTATGCCGCCATGCAAGGCACAGAGGCGTAAGACAATAGTGGGGAAGTGGGTTACATGTCACTCACAGTTGTCTCACTTAAGCCCCAAGTTGCTCCAATCTTCACCTTCCCTTTGCCTAACTTCGCATTCGCCGCATTTTGCAGCTCTCTATCCATAGGTGCTGCGCCGGTCAGAGCGATTTCGACGTTGTCGAACTAGTCCGTCACCGCCGGGTCCTTTGCTCTTCTCAGGAAAATGCTCGGCGCTGTCCAGAATACGGTCATCCTCAAGTCCTTGAAGTACTGTAAAAACTTTCTCCAAACAAATTTGTCCATCCAGTACACGGCGGCGTTGGAGAACATGGGTGCAATAAGATAACCATGAACGCCGGCGATGTGGGCAATTGGTACATGAGCGAGTGTACGAAAGGGTGCGTGGGCGGGCTCACCCCGAGCGACGGCGTCAGCGACGTATCAGCGGGCGTGGACGCTTGGAATGAAGACCTGAGCGACCAGGTTGTAGTGGGAGAGCATGACACCTGGTCATATCAGCACGATATTCTTCTGCCAAAGCTGCCCAGAACCCACCTTTCGGCACGCCAGTCGTTCCAGAACTGTACAACAGCATAATCAGACTCTTCTTTAACTCGTCCAGATCCGTCACTTTGTTCCACGTTAATTTCGGGCCATGGGTGGCATCCGTTTTCTTCCCACCCTCGAGCGCTCTGCACTCCCGGCGCGGCTCGCTCTCCAGCACCACGACTCTGTCCAACTCCAATCCCGCCAGCTGCGCAGCTTTTGTCCCCACCTCAATTTTATCTTTACTGATAATCAACACCCTACCCTTCCCGTGCTTTATCTGCCTCGCCAGCTCCTCGGGCGTGAAGCTGTGTGATGCCGCGCTGAAGACACCTCCAGCAGCTAGTGTTCCCCAGAACGCTGCGGGGGCCGCAGGCTGACGGGACGAGCACACGATCACAACATCTTTGTAGGGTCCTTGTGCGCCGGCGGAGAAGGTGGTGCGGAGGAAATGGGCAATGCGTTCGACGAGGGCGCGGAGTGATACTTTGGTTAGGAAAACCTTTTGGTTTGCGGCAGAGATGTGGAGTGGGGCATCATCTTCTGCGAGCGAGTGTTCCGAGTGTTCACAGTGCTATCAGCGAACGCAGTTGCGTCGGTCGTGTCGACCATCCAGCAGCGTACCGAAGACTAGAGATGGCAGATGGATTGTTGGGATGTCGACCGAACTCGTGCTCTTGTAGACTGGAAAGGTCAGCATTGAGCTCATATTCCATATATTTACGCAGTGAGACCACCCACTCCGCATCCCATCCTGGACTGTTGCAAACGTGATGGCCGACATGATGTCCCGACTGTAAAGGAGCTGCGACAGTCTCAGGGCGGACGAGGACGGTAGGAAGCATGAATGTACTTCCATGCAGCTCCACATGTAGCCATTGCGAAAGCCCCAAGGGTCTCGGCTTCGGCTTCGAAGCGAGTCGAGATGGGGGCGTCAGTGCATTAGAGTCTGTTGCAAGGGCAAAGGTGTGTGGGGATAGTGCCGAGGCATCACCGGGAGCTCCTCTCACAACGTTGCACTTGCATCGCATACTGTGCAGATGGAGATTCTGGACAGGTGGCCATTGTATAGTTTACGCCGGTAGCGGGTTTCACTAATGCAGTCGTCAGTCGTATTGGAAGAGATAAAATTATTAAAATTCCGCCACGTGCACAGTAAAATATTCTGCTCTGGATAAATTGGCCTTTCATGCCATGGACGTACTCAGAGTTCTGAAGAACGGCGGCATAGAAGGCCCATAAATTCTCCTTTGCTCGACCGCCGTCTCCTCAACAGTCCTTTGCCTCTCCAAATCCGATGCCGCAATCGTTGAAGCTGTCCTTGCGCCAGCCGGCTGCTCAGTGTCACCCTCCTCTGTCTCACCCTGCGCCTCCTCACCCTTCATTGTGATTGCAGTACTTGTAACACTTTGCTCTTGTTGTAGCTTGTTCGCCAAATGGCAAGCGTGAATATGCGTAGCGGAAGTTGTTATGTTACATACAATCCACCAAGCGAACAATATGGAAAGGGCCCGGTACAGCCGGTTTGTGGAACCCCCGGTCCAGATGGTAATGAGGGTGCTATACGCGTTGTAGCTTACCAGCACGATGCCCCAGTGGTAGAAGCCCGCCTGCAATTCAAGAGGACTGAGGCTGCTAGAAATATTCGGTTTAACCCATAATAACACCACGCAGGGCATAACGGTGATCGGTGCGATCGTTGAGATCGAATCTAGAACCAGGGAATGCACATGCATCAGCAGCTATAATGCCATCTACGTGAGGACAAACTGGTTGCCATTCTCGCCCCAGTTTTCTCTGAAAGCCCACGGATATCCCGCTTGACAGAGAGGGGCGCCGGGTGGGAACGCGATGCCAGATACGCGGCGGACTAGTAAGCTCGAAAAAACCGTCATCTTGGTGTAGAGGCTGTGCTTCCTCGCGACACCGTTCAATACAAGGCAAAAGAAGAATTGCTGCAAGACCGGCATGACCATCGCGAAGGTGTTCACGAGAATGACGCTACCGAAGGGAGCCGGCTTGATGTCTCTCGCGGTGGAAGTGATGGGGTCCACGAAGGCCTGCACAGCGGCCGGGTCCGCTCTGTCGAGGTATCGTGCTGCCTGTGCCGTTCATCTTATTGTAAGCAATACGAGTCGCTCCAATCAGCTGCTGCATGCCGCTCTGGATGACCGAGTTCGAGAAAACAGAGTATCGTTGCTGGTTCCAGACATAGTGGAGTGCTCCTGATGTATCTGGGCCCGATTTTCGCGCAAGTAGTCGGTGAGTCGGACCTACGAAAGCTGGTTCGTGCGCGCCAGAACCGCGGGAGCCACGCGAAACCGAGCTTCCGCGTCGCGAGATGCAGGTTCGGGCTGCGGTTGAACGCCCGTTATAAGGAGCATCTAACAAGTACATAAAAGGTAATTTTTGTAGTAATAATTTAGGAAGAATCGAGAGGGCCGCTTGTAATAGCTTCTTACTTTTTACCCAAGGTATGGTTTTCCTGCGTTTAATCAGGGTTCGGTGACGGATGGATATGATGGACTGGTATACGCTGCCCAGGGCCGGGCTATAACTCAACCTCATCCACCGCTCTCTTCGTGGCACGTGTTCGATATGCAGTTATTCGTAGTTTTCCCAACTTGGGATACCAGCAAATACCTGCTCCCAACGCAGCTCGATGTGTTGTACGGCAACACCAAGACAGTACAGGCGTCTCCAGAACGATCCTAGCAAAGCTACGCTGATTGACTGGCTGAAACATGGATGGCTGATGAACGGTTATCTTTCGCGGCTCAAGTGGTTAGCGAGTGGCTTTTGTGCCGTTGAGGGCTGCGCCGGGATGGATGCGATCACGAACTGCGCGTGCGTAACCCCTGCCTACGGAAATAGAAGAGCGTACATATAAAAATACACTCGTAAATACCTAATTATAAATCCATAAAATAAATTATATTTTAAACTAATTTAAATAACGTAAAGTAGTACTAGTAAAGGTATAACTAAAATAAATAACTATAAAACTAGACAGGTATAAAACCTAATTATTAATTTTAATAAAATTATATAATAATATAATAACCTCTTTTAGTTGCCCCGAGCTACTATAGGTACACTATTTATTTAATTAGTATATAAATATAAATATACACAATAATATAAAATACTTTACACTAATATTTTTATTCTAATATTATTAGTAATTAGTTAAGCTATTTGGTATTTATTAAGTTCTTATTATTGCGTTGTGCCGCGGCTTTATAAAGCTCGCGAAGTACGTTAATTAATTATTAGTAATTATATAATATATAATAAAACTAATATTATTTTATTATAATACTTTTATTAAATTAAACCCTCCTAAGTAAAAGGTAAAAAACTATTCTACTTAGGTAACCTAAGTATAAAACTGCGTTATATTTACTAGAATTAATATATAGAGTTTACTATTACTTTAATAGTTTTTATTTAATATAGTTTAATTTAATTGTATAATATTATATTTTTTAAAGTGCTAAAGCCTTTAATATAAAGTTTTTTTTATTACTATTACTAGTAGCTTTCTCTAATACTTAATAACTTAATAATAATAACCTTTTTGCTAACTCTCCCTTTATAAAGATAATTTTTAAAGTACTAATAACTAATTTAAGTTTTTTTAGGTAATTTAAAGTATTATATACTACTATTTTTATTTATTTTTACTTTTACTTTTACTATAAGTATTTACGCTTAGTAACCCTTTTACGCCTTTACTTTTACCTAATTCTTCTTTTTACGCGTATATAAGTATATACTTTATACTTACTTTAGTTATAATTTAAAATTATAAATTCTATTCTTATAGTACGCTGCTAGCTTTTTTATATTTTTAGTAATAATTACTATACGCTTTTAAAATAACCTATTAATAGCGTTATATAAGATAGTAAGAGCGTTTATTTAGTATATATACTACTTATAGACAGCCGTGTTACTATATATCTAAATAATAATATTAATTTTAAATATAGTAAGGGCTATTATATTTAGCTAAAAGAAGTATACGTGCTACCTAAACTAGATAAAGTTATTTTTATATAATTTAACGTTTTTAATTTTTAATCTAGCGATCTATAAAGTATAGAAGTATAAATATTTATTTATAACTATATAGAGGTTATATAGAGGGTTTACTTATATTTTATTCTTTAACGCCTTATTAGTTTTAATAGTAAAGCGTAGGTACTACTTAAACTTATTAAATATAATAATTAGATAACTTTAATAATAAAGAAAGTTTATATAGTAATTATATAAGTTCTTCTACTATTTATATTATACGCATAGCCCTTAAGATAACTATATTATATTACGCTAAGTACTTTAGTGCCTGCTAATATAGGCTACTAGTTTAATACTAACTACTAGTCTACTAGTATATTTATTATTTAATTAAGTAGCTGTTTAAATAAATATTATTCTTAATTAACTTTTATAAGCTTAGTTTTTAATTATTATATATACGGTTTAGTATTTAATAAAATTTCCTTACTACGTTTATACCCCTAGATCGTTACCTAGGCATACTTATTACTTTTCAGTTTATTAAATTAAAAAAATAATTATTATTAATTTTAAGAATAGTAGAAATGATATAACTATTAATATATATATTTATATATTAATTAAATAAAAAGTGTAGCTATAGTGGCTCAGGGCAACCAAATAGAAAGTTTAAAAAAAAAGAAGTATATATATATCTTTATACTTAATATATTAAAAAAGTTAGGTAAGGCTAGATTAAAAAAGGTATAGCGCCGTACTAATATACTATTAGTATACTTAGCGCGCCCCCCTAAAAAAACGTTAAGTTAAAAAAGTTAAAATTTAGTACTAATACTATATTTTTAAAAAAAAAAGATATATAAAGTGCTGCCTACGTATTTCTCCTCTATCTTTTCTTATAGTTAATATATCTAAATATTTATTAAACTAAAAAATGTTTATAAAAATATTATTTTTTTAAAGGTTTTTATACTATTTCTTCTCCTCCTTTTATTAACGCTAATAATAAAATAATTTTAATTAATCTAAAAGCGCTTAGTATAGTTAATTATACTCTTCCTATAATATTTTCCTACTTTATAGATAATAAGGATACGACTTTAGTAGACGCTTACTAGTATAAATACCTTATCTATTTAGTAGCTAATAAAGAAGTTAATTATAATAAAATTATAGCTATTCTTAATAATAGATACTAGCCTAATACGTTAATTAAATTATTAATAAAGAAAGCGGTTAAAGTTATAAATATTAGATTAGTAGTATTAGCGACGGCGGTTTTAATAAGTAAAGATATAATAAAAGTAAAAAAAATTAAAAAAAAAAATATAATATATAGTTTATAGTAAAATTAATAGATAAAATAAATATTTTATAAATATAAAAGATACTCTTTACCGTAAAAGATACTCTTTACCGTAAAAGATATAGTAAAAGTAAAAGTAAAAGCGGCAGTAATAGTAAAGGTAATAAATAATAAAACCTTTAATAGGTAGAGATACTAGAGTAATTAATATTTAAAAGTTTTAGAGGGGTCTATATATATAGGTATATTTAGTATATAGGCTAGATAAGTAGATAAGCGTACTTATTTTTATAGTTATTTTTAGGTAAAAAAGATTTATAATAATAATTGTTAAAAGTAAGTTAAAAAGGATGTAGGCTAGCCTAAAAGTAAAGTAATAGTATAAGAATGTGTGTGCTTTTGCTATATACACGGGTACAAGGAGGCGTGTAAAAGGGGAGATAATAAAGGCGTTAGGTTTATAATTATAAATAAAAATATTAACTATTATTAAATACTATACTACCTATATATATATATAGGCGAAGTAAAAAGTAATAAATATAAATATAAATTCTATTTTGTATAAAAATAAAGTTAAAAAAAGTAACCGACAGGTTATAATAGCAACTATTAGCCCTTATTAATATAAATTAATTTATATAAAAAAAAGTAAAGTGTAGTATTAAAATACTAGTCTAAAAAAATAAGTTTAAAAATAGTTATATCTTTGTATATAGTTAATATATATATATATATATTATAAAAAATAGTTTTATTTTAAATTATAAATAAATTACTTAAAGTTTTATATTATAACTACTTATTTAATATATTAAGTATAAAGATATATATATACTTCTTTTTATTTATAATACCTATTAGTTGCCCCAAGCCACTATAGCTACACTATTTATTTAATTAGTATATAAATATATATATTAAAACTATTGTTTTTAAATATATATGGATTTTATATATTTAATATAGTCTAGTTTTATGTTATAAAAAATTCTAACTGTTAGTATAAGATTTAATTATAACTAATAATAATTATATAAAATATTTTTATAATTTTTATAATAAATAAAAATAGACTATAATTTTATATTTAAATTTTTAATTAATCGTACTTTTAGAAAATTAATTTAAATAGTTTAAATCTATAATTAATATTTAATAAATAAGTTTAAGTTCGGTCTCGACAGAGACCTAAAAGTTTTAAAGTTATAATAAGATAATTAATATAAAATATTTTATTTTATTTAGTTATATATTTTTTTTATATATTAATCGAATAAATAGTATGGCTATGGTGGCTCGGGGCAACCAAAAGGGGTTTTAAAAAAGGAGGAGTATATATATACCTTTATTTATTTAGTTATATATTAAGCTATTTATTTTTATTATTGTAGATTTACTAGCTATTATTATCGCATTAAAAGTATTTAGCCTAAAAAGATCCTAAGACTTCTTATATCCCCTATCTACTTTATACTTATACTAGTATACTCTATTATCTCTTTAATAAAGCTTAAATAGTTTTTTATATTTACTTTTATATTTAGTAAGCGCTTTTATATACTTAAAATAATATTCTTATTATACTACTAGTTCTCTTTTAACTTACTTATATTTATTAGTTATTACTATTACCCCTATAAAGTAACTTATAATATACTTTTAGTAATTAATATATATCTATAAATAGTAAACCGATTAGCTCCTTCTTCTATAATATAAATAAATTATAATATAATAGCTATCTTATTTATAGCTCTAGGCCTTTAAGGATCTTACCTATTATATAGTAGTTATTTTTATTTATTAGTTATACACCTATAGTACTGTAGTACTATATATAGTACTAAATATTATTAATAATTACTATGTCTAGCGCAGGTCGCGATAGTTTAGTTATAATATTAGTTTAGTAGTTTTATAAATATTATATACTTTATAGTATTTTTTATAGTATTTTTTATAATATCTAGTATAAGCCTATATTATATTTTATAGCGCCTAGCGTAGGCCTATATATATATTTTTAGGTCTATTTTATAATTGTTAGGAATTAGGGTAGAGTAGCAATATAGTATAATATATAAGACAAATTAGGTATATATTATCTATAAGAGTAAAGAGATAAATTACTACTAGACTAAAACCCCGCAGTATAGACTATATATTCCTTATTACGTAAGCACGCTCCTACCTAGAGCGGAGACACCTAAGTCGTAATAATAATATTAGAAGTACGCCTCTTAGATATATAGTTATAAAAGTACTATATTATAATTAATAAAATAATACTTTAGGCAGCGCAATTTATACTATAAATATACTATTTTTTTTCTTTTTTTTTTATAAATACCTACTTAGTATTAGTTATAACAGTAATTATATAAGTATAAATTAGTATAGGGTAATAAATTACTAAACTATAAAACTATTAAGTACTATTAAGCGGTTATTACGTACCTGTTTTAGTATAATACTTTTTTTAATTAAACTTAGTATAGTACCTTTAAAAGCCGATTATTAGGTTATATAGTATATATAGCACTTTTTTTTCTAATTAGGTAGTTACTAATAGTAACTTTATTATATAAAAAAAAAAGTTTAAGTTTTAAAATTATTAAATAAAAATTTAATTAATTAAACTAAAAATAAATTATAGAGTGTTAGGTATAAATTATATTTAGTAAAAGTATTATAATAATTATAAACTTATATAAAATATTATAAAGAAATAATAAAATAGTTTAAAAAGTAAATCTAACTAAAAAGTAAAAAATAATTTAAAAATAAAGTATAAAAGACTAATAAATAAAATTAAAAAGAAATAAAAAGTAATAGTAAATATAATAAATTATATAAATAGTATAGATATAATAAATAAAGTAATAATAAATTAATATATAAAAAGTTTTATAATTAGTACTATATATTAGTTTAATAATATATAATTATAAAAACTACTAGTTTAGTTAAGTTTAATAGTAATTATTAGTTTAGTAAGTATTTTTATAATATTATATAAATAATTATATTAATAATTCTTAAGTAAACGTATATAAAAATAAAATATAATATATTTTAAATCTATAGTTAGTAAGTATAAAAGACGGCTATATAAATAAATATTTTATTTTTTAAAAAATATTTAGTACGTTTAGAAATTAATTAATCGAAAAGTAGAAGTACGCCTAGACCTTGATCCAGGGGTATAAACGCAGTAAGGGAACTCTATTAAATACTAAACCGTGTACGCAATATAGAAATTAATTAAAAAATATAAATATAATAAAAATTTTTAGTAAAATACTAATTTATATATATAATAATTATTATTATTATATTACTATTTTTTCTATTACGAGATTAATAATAATAATATAGAATTAATAATTAGTTATATATAATTAGTATATTATTTTACTATCCTTTTAAGGTTTAAAATTTTATTTAAGTTAAATAGATATAAAAATATATATAATTTTTAAAAATAATAATAATACTTTATAATTATCTATAAACTAATTATATATTTATTTCATAATATTTAAATTATAATACTAAAAAAAAGTATTACGCGGATTATATAAAACTGGCTTCTCTAAGGGCGTAGTAGAACTAATCTTCGTAAGGGTGCTACGGCCGTACGCACACACGGGGGAAGGGTGCCGACTCGCATTATAGGTTCGTGACAACACCCCGTCGCGATCGGCGCAGGCCATCGTCCTGTTTGCGCACTTGGGTGAGGGCTGCTTTCTTGCTTTGCGGGCGTAGGCGCTTTCACATGCGTCACCCCGGCACAGCGCTGACGCGGCGTCGCCACCCGTGCCCAGCAGCGCTTCCAGCTCCCGCGCGCTGCCTCATGGGCACTGCTTCGAAGCCGCCAGCCCGCGTACGTGACATCGTGGATCCGAGCATGCCGCCGAGCGACGCGCTGCGTGCCAGCACGCGCGCTGCCCTCATGGTGACGTCCGGGTGTCGGGGCGCCCTTGGCGAGCCCGTGCAGCTCCGCTCCCTAGCCACACCGCGCCCGCGGCGCTGGCCCAAATAGGATCCAATACTCGCATCCCGGGACTAGGAACTTTTGCTGCTCTTCACCCGCGTTCCCTGCTGTCCTTCCACCCTCCACGACTCCTCAACCGCATGCCGGGTGCGTCGGGGCGACCAGACATGTTACCCTCGTTATGTCCAGCCTGTGTTTGCTTAGCCGCCCTTTTTCCCTCGCTCGCCATAGCACAATCGCTGTCGCTGTCGCCGCCTCCTCGTCGCTCCGACGCCGTCGTCTCCGACAATCTCGACCCTTCGTTTGCCGGCTTCGGCATCGAGCCCTCGAATCTCTTTTCCTTCACCGGGTGGAACGACCCCAATGAATTCTCCATACAGCTGCTACAGAACTTGGCCGACTACGCCGGCGCGCCTCCGCACATCCGGCTGGGTGGGAACACGCAGGACTACATGGTCTACGATGCCGACTACCAAGATTTTGGCTGGAAGAAGAACCCCAACTCCACCGCCCAGGGAGTCATCGCTGCAGACTCCATGATCATCGGTCCCAATTACCTCGCCGCGCTCGACCGATTCCCCAAAGACACCTTTGTCACGTACGGGCTCAATCTGGCATACCACAGCAATGACTACCTAGATCGCATCGCCAAGCACGCCGATGCAGTCGTGAAGAATCTGAAGAACGTGCGGCTGTACTCTTTCGAGATTGGCAATGAGCCGGACCTGTATCTCGAGAACGGCATGCGTTCGGCGCCGTGGAATGGCAAGGTGTTCACGGACGAATTCATGGAGCGCGCCGATACCGTCTACCAAAACGTGCTCAAGCCTGCGGGCATGGCACCCATGTTTTTCGAGCCTCCCGCGACCGCGTCGACTATCGGGACGACGTTCGAAATCGCCATGCTGAATAACAATGGCATATTGAACCAGATGAACGGGGAGTACTACGTCGGCTGGTGGAACCAGCATGACTATTTTTACTGTACGTTGTTGCACCCATCCGGCGTCTCGTCGCATACTTACCGGTTCTAGTCATCGGTGTAACGCCTACTCCCATCACTCTCGACGACCTTATGGATATGGATCAGACGAATACGCAGTTCGCGTACTGGGAGAAGCAGGTCAAGATTGCGCTCAACACCGGTGTACCGTATGTCCTGCGAGAGATGAGCTCTGTCGGACCCATCGGCATGCACCAAGTCAGCGACACCTTCGGAGCTTCGCTCTGGACGCTCAATTTCTTCTTCTACATGGCAACCCTCAACGTGTCCTCGGTGCAGATGCACATGACTGACAACTCCAACGCCAGTGCGTGGCAGCCGATCAACGTCTATGGCAAAGACCCCTTCGTACGACCACAGTACTACGCACACGCAGCCGTGGCACAGATCATCGGAAACGGCAATGGAACGACACAAATAGGCGGTCTAGACGTCGGCGGGGCCGGCGGGGCGTACAAGGGACGCATTCGCGCCTATTCTGCCTACGCGAATGGCGCCCTGCAGTCGATCATTATGATCAACTCCAAACAAGCCAACGCATCCGATTCAAACAAGGCCAGCTTCACTTTCAATCTCAACTGGGGTACCGAGAATGCAAATAAGAAGATCTTCCTTTCATACCTGACGGCGGATGGTGCAGATTCGTTATCTGGTACTACTTGGAACGGCATGTCTTACTCGGATGAAGACGGCAAAGCCAGCGTCGTCGACGAAAGCGTTTACCAGTACGAATTAGACGGCAATGGTGCGATCTCTGTATCCGTGCGCGACTCGGAAGCCGTTGTCGCCAACCTCGACTGGCAGCTTGGTTCTAATAAGGTCATTAAGGTCGACGGGTCGACAACGTCGGGGAGCAGAAGGAAGAACGCTGGATCGAGAAGCGTCCCGGGAGCGAGCACGGCCATCTGGGCCGCCCTCCTCATATCAGCACTGACCCTCGCGGGTTCGCTCGGCTCCTTTGTAGCCATCTAGACGACTATGACTCTCCTACCTGTTGCGCTACTATATCAATCTCTCCTTCCCTTTTGCCTTTATCAGCGTCAGGGCGGTATCATCCCCCTCCCACATTGCACTGCATTAGAACGGCGTTCTAGCTTGTCCCTCCTTCCTGTGTACCGGTTTTCCTTGGTTTTTTTTTTTTTTTCAGCGACAACTCCATTGTTCCTCGACTTGACTGTGATTTTGAGCACGGCGGTATTCTTGGACTATCGACTTTTCTTGGCACGCCATCAGGGTGTTTATACGTGGAGGGACCATGGACACATTGCGGGGTTGTAGATATAATTCCCGCTTTCCTTACTGTTGGGGTGGATGGGAGCTGCAGTGGCTCTGTAGATAGTAGATGCATGGATATCTGCATACTTAATACAGTGCGTGTGAACTTCCCGAGTTAAGGCGGTACCCGTGCTTCGATTGTGTTCATGGTACTCACGAGCTTAATACTGTTCTAAACCAGTCATCCGGGGTTTTGGATAAACGCTGCGAGGCACAGAGTGTTGTATCCCTGTACTGATATCTTAGAATAAATTGGAGTCACCGTACGACGTCACCACCCAGCATCATCCGTAGCCTCGATCCCATCACGGCTCCTCACTCAGGCGTTCAGTGATTTCTGTGCCCATGCTTCCTCTTCGGAACCGCCGGGCCGCTTTGCCATGACGACGCAGGTCATGAATGGGAATTCCCGGGACATTTTGGACGTGTAATATATATTTAGTACAGTAATCGAGCAAGAGGGTGTGGCTGTGGTGGCTGGAGGCGACTAAAAGGGAGCGTTAAAAAAGGAGGAATATGTGTATGCCTTTATCTTTTAATGCTGTTATATAACCAGTTGCGCTACGGCTCCCGGTTGTTACGATTTTTGGAGATGTAAAAGGTTGACGAAAGTGTGTTTTGTAGGTCTGTAAACGTAGTGGTGCAGCGTCGCCTATAAAGTAAGGTAAGTGTAAAAGTCGTATTGTAGGAGTAGGTAGGATATCCTCTCTAGGCGATGATAATACACGTGCGCGAGGCAACTATACTAGTAAAAGTTAATAGATTTAATAAGATAGTATTAAGATTATTATTAAGGGGTATAAATTATAGTTAATAAAACTATTTTATTATTTATATAAATTCTTTGCCTATTTATTATATACTTATTTATATATATCTTTTATCTTTATTTCTATAATTATTATATTTAATAATAATAATTAGTTTAAATATAACTATACTACTACTTTACCTAAAAAAGTACTATATTAATAAATAATTTTATAAAGTTTATACTAATACAAGACTAGCGAATAGGTCTCTATATTAGGATCTTAAAAACTAAAATATCTCTTTAACTAAAAGAGTTATAAAGAAACTTTCTATTAGTAAAATATAGAGCTAAGTTAGCTTTATATTTTACTAATAGAAAATTTCTTTATAATTCTTTTAGTTAAGGAGATATCTTAGATCGGAGTAAAATATAGAGACCTATTTCTTAGTAATACAGGTTAGTTAATAACTTTTTATTTATTAGACTTAGAGAGAAACTTTCTATTAGTAAAATATAAAGTATACTTAGCTCTATATTTTACTAATAAAAAGTTTTTTTATAACTCTGTTAATTAAAAAGATATTTTAGTTTTTAAGATCCCGGTATAGAGACCTATTCGCTACACTAACTAATACTCTATTTAACCTAGGGCTTTTTAAAAAAAAATAAAAAGTAATAAATTAAAAAATACTTTTATAAATATATACATAAAGCTAAGTAAAACTTTAATAATTATTTTAAATTAAAAATTAAGTTTTTTATACTAGTTTAGTTATTATACTACTATTTAAAATTAAAATTTAATATAAATAAGTAAATAACTACTTTTTATAATAAATAACTAACTTTAATAAAACTTTTAGTACAGTATATTAAAAATAAACTACCTAGAATTAAAAAGTTATTTAAAAAAAAAAGACAATAAAGAACACTCTATAAAGAACTTAAAAAATTTATTTTATTATAAAATACTAATAAAAAATAGGATGTTTTAACTTTTAGTAGGGGTAAAATATTTTTAAAAAATAATTTATAATAATTTACAATTAGCGCGTAAGATATAAAAGATAAAATCACTATATAGATTATTATAGGAAAATTATTATAGCCAGTCGCGCTGCTTGCGCGGGGGGGGGGGGATGCGGGACGGTGATGTGGAACTTGAGCGCGCGACGAAGCTGAGGAAAATGTCCGTGGTGCAGTTGTGGAGGTTGGCGCGTACTGGAAAGTTCGCGGGTGGTGTGGGGTGGCGTATGGATTGTTCTTTCCTCCTGCGCTGTCGTGGAGTATCTTGCTTATAAAGGATGGCATCATTGCGCTCGTCTTCGCCACCGTAAAGTGTTGCCCTGGAGCGTCTGTTTGGGCAAGCTCGAGGCAGGGTCCAAAGGTAGACGGTGGGTGTTGCAAGATCAGTAGATGTCTCGTAGCTCCTGTAATCCAGTTCTCAGGGCGGGTGCCTCGGACCGGGTTTGTGCTTCCACTGGAAATGTCTCGTTGGAATGATTTCAAGGTCACGCGCGGCTCAATTTGGGCTCGTAATACCGTGTCGCGCGAATCAGAGCTTCCACAACCACATCGTCGGTGTTCCCAAGCTCTTGCTGAACAAGTGACCACGCTTATATCAGTAAATATTCCTAATGCCCTTTACCATAGCGTAGAGAAGAAAGCGGGAACTACAACGATGCACAGATGGCCGGGCCCAGGTCGTTTAAAAGGGAGATTCGAAAGGAGCGTGCTAGTCGAGCTTCGTTAGTACAGTACATTAGGCTGCACTTCCGGTCTTCGTTTAGTAAACGGGACTGATAATCACAGAGCCATGTGAGAACCAACAATGAAGGGTCTGAAGTATTATTTGCAGTACAAGAAGATGCACCTATCCGGAACATCCATCGTCAGCCATGAGCACACACTGATGGCACACTCCAGTCTCCGTCGTAGGCGATGCACCACGCAGAGTCGAAACGAGTGTGGCATGTGTATTTCCGATAGTCATCATGCCATGCCTCATTGACAGCAAGTCGAAAAGTGCATCTCCAGATTGGGTAAAACAAAGGAGCTGCAGCTTGCAGAGTTCCTCATTGAAGCCCCACTGATGCTTGCACCACAGCAAACAGTAATGGTACAGAGTCGAAGATGTATGCTGATGTGCAAGAAAGGAGGAAAAACATAGTGACAGAAATACAAGGAGTACCCAAGCCAACGTACGCCTGTCCCATCAGAAACCTTCTATCGAGTGAAGCAAGTGTGGATACCATGACGACCGCCCTCTACGCAGGTAGGCGAAAGTCTCCGAGAACCGAACGCCTCGTAGTCTTTCAGCGTTCGTGATCATGCCACAATGTAATTCGAGTGACGTAAAGAGTTATTGGTACCCTTCGGCAAGGTCAAAGAGCCTCAGTGAACCGGAGCGGCGGGTGTTTGCCGCTTGGTATTCCAAGGGTTGGCATGGACTGTAGTGGAGCGGTTGTTTGACCACGCATTTTCTGTTGAGCCGCGGGATGAACTGTTAGAGTTCGTTCCCTGAACTTGGTAGTTTGAAGGGTTGCGAGAACGCGGATTCTGTCCACTGGAAGGCGAATTCTCTGTACCATTCGTGGGGTTGCGTCGCGACTTCTGCTGACTTAAAACTCTACCTCCTTTGCGTCTAATGGGCATCTCTTTGGTAATAGTTTCCTGAATCTTGCCAATGCGAATGTTGACATCGATAGTGCTGGCATTTCTATCTGGCCTGTCTTCCAGTAGGGTAGGTTTGCTTGTAGGGAAGAACTTGTGTCCATACTTGGAATGCTGGCGGGCATTGGGTGGGAAACCAACAGGTACTTCGTTGGCGGCCAGATGGGGCGTCTTGGGCACGTTCACTGTGGGCAACGAGCCGAATTCCCTGTCCTCGAGGAGATCTTCAGCACCACTACGACTTGTGATGTTACTGCTGCCATCATTGACAAAGCTCTTTCGATTAGCAGAAACTGGGAGAGAAACAGTGGCAGAGGCCAACGGTGCGCGGACCTCAAGAGGGGCCTTCGACGACGGGGCTATCGCAAGAGAGCCGGATTTGGTAGGCACCGATGCATGTACGGAGGCAGGTGGACGAGCGATAGGTGCAGGCACTGCACCCTGCGCAGAGGGCTTTTCGAGAAGGCTATTAAACCTCGCCTGCCATTCCTGTGTAAGGGCAAGAGGTCGCGTTCCGATACCAAGACGAGTCCGGGACGGCATACTGACGGGCGCTTCAAGCTGTGCCGCAGGTCCAACTGCAGCAGGCGGTAGTCGTACTCGGGGTGGGGGCTTTGGTATTCTCACTACCGGATATGACAAATCGCCACTGAATGCAGGATGAGACTCTGTCTCGGGAGGAGGTGGAGACTCTTGCTTTGTAGCAGGCTGAGGCTTAGGGAAGAAGCGTGATGAGCGACCGCCCTGTGTAGCTGGTGGATGGGAAGCACCTTGACCAATTGGAGCAGACCCTTCGTGGGCCCTGGGAACCTCATGTTTTGCTTTACCATCGGGCAAAGTAAGCGCCTGCGAGGTCGTAGGCTCGATGCCGCCCACCCGCTGGTGCACTGTTGTTTCTTTGTTCCCTTTCTGGTCCGTGTACGTTTCCCGAAGTTCCGGTCGAAAGTCTGTGCCAACGCGTTCGCGCTCCATATCAGCTTTCGCACGCATGTCACGATCATCTTGTCGGATATGTGCGTGGAAGTTACCCCAACCTCTGTCGGCGGCGGGAGGAGCGATGGGCCCAGGTTTAGGCACCACGCTAGCCTGAGCTAGGGCTGGTCCAGCTTGAGGTAACATATTTTGTTGTGGGAATTGCTGAATGGGAGCGACCTGATGCTGCGGAGGCAGGTTGTTCACGGCAGGACTCAGTCCGATCGGTTTCGCGCTCGACTGTGGCGGGGCGGGCACTTGCTGACCGAAGGTGCCGTTTCCAAGAGCCCTGTCTCTAGCTTGAGGAGGACCCCAAACGCTCGAGCCGCTCGAGCCCCAGCCGACGGGACGCTGTGAAGGCAACGATGTGGACCAAGGGCCTTGCGGAGGCTGACCCGCTTTGGTATCCGCTGCGCCAACTGGCCGCGATTGCTGCGCCTGCGTCTGCAATTGTTCCGTGGGAGGCTTGGGGTTACCGCCGTCGCGAGCGGTTCCGTTAGCGGGCGAAGTAGATTGAGCAAGTGAAGGCAGCGGCTTCGGTTGAGCCTCGGCCTGTGCTGGCGCCTGCGCCTTCACCGGCGAAGCACTCGGCTTAGGAGCAGCAGGCTTTGACACCGGCTCAGTAGAAGCTGACTTTTGGACCGGCTGCGGCTGGTGGACCTTCATCATGCCATACTGGGCTACCTCGCCCTTGGACGTGGGTACAGGTGGCTTTGGTGGCGACTGTACCGGAGCCGGCATTGCCTTCTCTTTCTGAGGTGACTTCTGAGGTGACTTTTGAGGAACTCGCGATGGCGACTGCTCTTTCGGTTTTGGCTTGTCGTCCTCTTTGAACCCCATAGCTTCCAGTCGCTTGCGGAGGCGCTCTTTCCGCTCCGCTTCTTCCTTTGCCTCCTGCTCCTGCTCCTTCTGTTTTCGCAGCTTAATCGCGTCGATGTTAGAGTGCAGGAGCCGCTCCTGTACTTCTACCAGGTTTTGAATTTGTGGGAGAGCGCCGGGCTTGTTGGTGTCCTGCGAGGCCGCAGATCCAAAAGGCGAAACAGGTTGTACATGCGCAACATTTGGCGATGCAGTTTGCGCTAAGCTCGAGGGGTGGTCTACAGGTTCTGGCTTAGGAGGCAATGTATGTCGGCCAGCATCGATTCCGTTGACAGTTTGTGGTTCTCGCCGCTGAGCATTCAGGGGCAGAGAAGGCATGTCAAGACCTCGCCTGTCCAAGGACATGCGGCCACCGCTGCCTCCACTGACATTTGAAGAGTTCCTTCTTCGCCCCCAACCCGGTCCGTCGGCGCTACTCCTTGAGGTTTGAAAAGCTGCAGAAGGCTCCGCTGGACCGTCCTGGGGTGGGCGTTGAAGGACGGAAGGGTGTTGGCGATGTGCGTTATCTCGCATCGAACCGCGTCTCATGTCGCCGACGGGCTCATAACGACCGCTGTGTGAATTGAACAGCTCCCGATTACCACGATCATCTCGCCAAGCACGATTAAAGTCATCAGGCGCAATTTCCTTTGCCGGAGCATGTGGCGGTGGCATATCGTCGTAGCCATAGGGATCCCTGGAGTAGCGGGACGGAGGCTGCTGCGCTGGCGGGTTTATTTGTACTGGGGAGACTTTTTCGACTGGAGGCAGCGTGGCCCACGGTGACTTGACTGGGGCAGCAGGAGATGGTTTAGCGACAAGGGTAGGCTTGTCGGTTTGGCCTTTTGGTTTGGTTGCGTTGGATTGAGCGTTGGCTCCAGGCTTCAATATAGTCTTAGTCCCTCCGGTCAGTCCTGACCTCTGTGTAAGCAGGGCGGGTGTCGGTGCAGGTTTCGCAGCGACCACCGGGGCTTCTGGCTTCGGTGCGGGTTTGGGTTCCTCGGAGGATGGTGCTTGGTTCTCTGCCGCAACGGTTGATTTCGTACCGTCCATCCACTGCACAGTATCCGGTGCCCAGTCATCCTCGTCGTCGTCAATGTCTGCCCACTTCGCCTCTTTGCCGCCCTCGTCTGCTTGCAAGCGGGTTGCCAGATGTATACCGTACTGTTGTTTAAGTTCTTCATCGGTGAACTGCTTCGGTGGTGCGGGCGGGACTGGTTGGTTCTTATTCCATACTTTGCTCGCATCCGGCCCTGGCCCCGCTCCATTGAGCTTCCCTAGCGAGCGTGGGGTATTGGTACCGCCAGACTTGGCGACAAGACGAGGTCGCGTGGTTTGTAAAGACGAGGCGGCTGCAGTGCTCGATGCTGGGGCCTTGTCGCCGGAGCGCGCAACAGGGGTGGATACAGCAGACTTGGCCAGGAAGTTCTTCGTCACGGAAACAGACTTGAAGGATGCGGGCTTCTTGAGCGAAGAGTTGGTGCGCAAATGCCCGCCTGGCTGCTTCGCTGGGTCTACGCTTCCGGGCCGGCTGATGTCCGTATCTGATCCACCGCTGGCCTCGCCGACTGCATTTTGGGATTCTGTCGCAGAGGTCTCGCCGGCGTCGCCGTTCACCAGGGGTTCCTTTGTGTACGCCGAGGGGGTATCGGATCGCACTTGGTTATCCGCAGGCGCGGCAGCCTGCGAGTGTCAGAATGCACATGCGACTGCTAGCCGTTCCCACTTACGTGACCCGGGCTTCCACCGGCTGTTTCCAAAGGTCGCGCCGCGGCAGACGCATTGTCCGAAGCCGTCGCGCTGGTCGTAGCAGCATTTTCTGAAGGTTGCGAGTCGAGTGGTTTTGGGCCCGAGGGCGCCGCGCCGTTGCCGGCGGCGTTGTTGGTAGTTGACGCAGTATTGTCGATGGGCGAGGGGCCACCCACCGACTGTGCTTCCTTTACCACATCGTGGGTGATCTGCTCTGCCATAACAATGTGTAGGTCTGTCGCGGCAGCGGGAGGCTCTCTGTCAGAAGCGGGTTCTCTAGCGGGTGCAGACATGGGCGGGAGCGAGCGCGGACGCGTGCGACCGGCTGCCCATGCAGGGAGACGGAAGAAGGGTGAAAGTCGAAATGTAGTCACCTAGCGTCAGATGTCAAGCGTCGCCACGAGGGGTGCGTTGGCGCTTCCGCAGAAACGACGACTACTGTGCTGCGCGGCGGAGGTGCGGAGGTTCAGCGTGCTCGCGCTGCGGCTGCGGCAAAGGGAGGCGGGCTCGCAGTATCGCGGCGGTCTCGTACCAAGCGTAGACAGAGGAGAGGCCTTGGGGCGCTGGCCGGTTCGCGTGGTCGATGGGTGTTTGCGAGGGTCGAGAACAGCGCACCGAGCTGATGATAGGCTCCCGTTTCTTGGCGAGGGTGACTTCTTTGATGCTGAAGCCCTGCCGCACCGCCCACGCCAGCTCCACTGCGTGCGCATCCGTCGTGCACCTGATCGCCCGGCAGCACCGGTGGAGTGATAGCAGACTGCTTTACTGCGCCCGACAATCTCCAGTGCAGCACGTGAGGACGCATCAGTGTGGTCTCTCTGCCGGATCCGGCCAAGGGGTGGTATGCAATACGCTGCTTCATCTGCACTGCTTTTTGCTTGATACCTAATGGAACAGTCATGCCATGTGGAGCGTATGGCCTGCATCATAGCCTAAAGACCACCATTTGCAAGTGATGCCCTTCTCAAGACACCGTCGAATAAGAACGCGCGCACATGCTTGACACAAGTGATATGAAATCTGCTACACTCTATATTTACACATGGTACCTGTCCCGCTCATGCTCCGATCCGCAAGCGTGCCCGACCCGCTTAGTGGTGCACGTTGTTCTTGTGGTGGCCTGCAACATGTGAGTCATAGTCCACAAGTAAAAGGTTTCAAGGACGTACGCAAGTGGAAGTAGTAATTCTGCGCGTAGCCAAGAGCGATCAGGGCGCCGATTACGTGGACAAGGGCTAAGGCGTTTGGTTAGCATCCATGCCGACTATTCGGCTGTGGAGACAAGCACATACGCATAGCAGAGGCGTTCTTGCCAAAGTAGGCCTTCTGGTAGCGGCCCAAGAGTCCCTTGGCCTGCGGCTCGGGGGCAGCCCCCCGCGGCAGCTTCTCGTAGAAGCTCACAACCTTCTGCATGCGAAGAGCATTCGGCGATGATCCGATAGCCTGCATCCCACATCAGCACGTGCTCTTTGTATGCTCTGCCAGCTAACGAGCCGTTGTACAGAGTCACTACCGATGCCGAAGTGTTTTGCGATGCTCCGAAAGGGCGGCCGCTTGCGACGCAGGAGAGGTCGGGGACGGCGCGAATGGCTTGGACGAGCTCTTACATTGGGGGAGGCCACCTGGAGCATGCTGTTAGTGCCGTCTTGGGTCATGGGATGCGCATACGGTCCGTACCTTAGGCGGGATGAGCGTGGACAGCGCGCGCTTCGTGATGTAGCTCATCTTGTCGGCTGGCCGTCAATCAGCATCAATTGGCTCCCGGCGGCAGTCCCGGTTCAGTTCGGGCGACGCACCTGGGCTAGCAAGATGTTCGGAGGGGGATGGAGGTCGTGCAGATTGGATCGAGGTTGCCGGCAAGAGAACCTCCAGCGCCTCGAAGCTAAGTGCTTGGCATGGTTGCGCCGGACGCACCTTCGACATCCCCGCGAGCTTCCCACCATCACCGCATCCCCCACCATGTCTGCCCTTCCTCGGTCAATTGGCTCGCGGCTGCTGCCCGCTACCTTTCGCCCGTCCGCGACGAGGGTCATCGCTCCCAAATGCCGCACATATACCGCCGCCTCGGACGCAGCCTCCAACGAGGTCGCGCCCAAGACCAGCTCCGGCGACGCGCCCACTACGCCTCTCACCGCAGACTCGGTCCAGGATAGACAGCAGGGGGCAGCCGAGGGCATGCGACACAAGCCGGACTACAATGTCGCTGTCGACTACCGCACCTCGTATGTGCTACATCCAGTGCAACGACAATGGCGTATCTGATCTCGCAAACAGTAACTTCTCTCCCATTCCCAAACGCGTCATGGACGGGAGCGAGCCTGGCGAGAGCGTAGCTGCGGCTGTCCTTTCTGGTGCGCCTATCGATTTGCAGGCCAGAACTGTGCGGTATGCCAGCGTCCAGCATTAGCCCGAGGGAACGTGAGATTGACAGAAACGCAGCATCTACCGCCCCGCAAAGACCGCCACTCAATCCGGGGACTGGCACTCGCATCACTGGCTGATGGACTGGGACGTCCTGCCCAAGGGACACCGATGGGAGAACCCGCTGATGGGATGGCAGTCATCTGCCGACTACATGCAGGGCCACCGGATACAGTTCAATTCAAAGGAGGACGCTATCAACTTTGCTAACAAGCAAGGATATGAATACTTCGTGCAGGAGCCAAACGAGCGGAAGTTTGTCCCCAAGGCATATGCGAACAACTTCACGCACAGCCCCAAGAAGCTCAAGATCATCAGGTCCAAATAAGGAGCATGAGAGGCAGTCTCGGCGAAGAAGACAGTGTACATACAGACCAAAGAATCTCTTTCATGTTCCACATGACCTATGACGTACTGGTACTACCGGACTTCGCCTGTCAGCGTTTCGTAAGCATCATTGCATTTGCGAGCTCGATATCAGTATAGCAAGTACTGATACAGCCGGATATGCCTTGTTCATCACATTCTAACGCTATACATTTTGGAGCCATGTCTCTCTCTAAAGCTCCGCTAAGAAATAGACCTCCTGACCTTGGAAGCGGAAGTTACTTTGGCCTGTGTTGTTATTCGCAGCGTTTAGAAGATGGCTATCATCCGTCCATCAACAAATAGAGATCCAGCTTGTACAACCGCGAACAGAGTTCAAGGCTGGAGGCCGAGCTATTGCTTAGAATTACGGAAGCTTCCCGTTGAATAAACTGTCTGCAGAGAGCACTTCACAGCCGAGAGTGTTAAGGGATTTCCTTGCACCTCCACTTGGCTGGTGATCGTTCGAAAGAGCAGTGTGACAGATACAAATATAATAGCATGGACTATCATCTGCTCGTTCGGATGTGTTTGTATAATGACTATTGCAAACAATTCACCTCTGAAAATGCGGTCCTATCAGTCCGTCTACAAAATCGACCCTTTGCCTTCGAAGCCGCTTGCTCTATAGCTGAGCACGCCCATGCACGCTATCGTACTCAATTATGGTGTGCACAGCACCTGCATGTAAGTTATATAAGGAACAGTGTTCTATAGCACGGCAGATCTCCTCAGGCGCTGTCAATACCTTGGTGAGGGACACCTCGTTCCTTCATATTCCAGCGCGTACTTGCTTTCACTTGAGCGGCCATGCAGGCTTGGCATAGCAACCACAAGTTAGCAAAACAATAGAATTACATGCAATTGTTTGCTATGGCGATTCTACGCTCGAAATCAACATCAAAACCACCTGCGGCATCACAAACTTCGTACACTTCTCCGATCTACCGTTATACCAAAGTTAGCTATCATAGCGACAAACCGACTTTCGTCCGAACCACTGTCAACCAAAAGTACACTTGAATATTCAACATGGGCTGTAGGGGGTACCATGTCACACCCGCGCCTGCGGATCTAGCCGAAGAGCACGGGCGCAAGAAGGCGGAGGACGAGGTATCACACACCGGATCATGTACAATGAAGGTAGCTGACTCTCTCCAGGCTAAGGCTAAGGGGGCGGCTTACAAGGCTGAGGTTGAGAAGGCTCGACGCCGTCATAACGGGCTGCCAGAGGCACTTTCATTTGACCCATCTTTAGGTGTTTCCAGAATAATGTATATATAGTGTGCGAAGAAGAAGTCCCGCTGGGCTGGATATATCAAGAAGTCTGGGGCAAATTTAGACAAGAAGAAGCTTGCGGCGACAGCGAAGGGACTAGAGCGGGAAGAGAGCGAGAATGTGGGTGCCTCTAAGGAGGCTTGGAAGGGACTGGTGTCTGATATGTACACGTCCCCACCTGGCCATTGCCGACAACTCTTCTCACAAATTTGCTAGATACCTCATGGAGCCCCTCGAAGAGGATGAGATGACGAGGGCAAAAGGACCACGGACAACATGTCATAACCATAAGAAGGGCCATGGGTCGATACAGTGGACGCCAGAAATGCAATCAATCCCACCAACACCAATGCTTAAACCCAGAGCGTGCCGTAATCCACAACAAAAAGAACAGGTAATCCTCACTGCCCATAGTCTCCCGTGCCCTCTTCTATCACAAACCCGTCAACTTCTCTACCGACTTCCTCACCAGCTGGTCTTTCAACGGCGGGAAAAACCTCTCCGCCATAAACACATCCCCCTTCTCATTCGGGTGCTCCCCCTCCCTCGTCATCGTCTTGTAATCAAACCCCGTATACATATCCACCAGCACAATCGGACTCTCCTCCTTCGTCGTCCTCTTCACCCACCCCTCCATCGCATAGTTATAATCTCTAATCTTATCCGCGACAAACTGTCCAAACAGATTCGGATCGATGGGGATCAATTTACTCACGATGAGCGTACTCTGCGGATTGGCGTCGCGCATTTGGCCGACCAACTTGTCGTAAGCAGAGAAGACCTTGGCGGTGGAGACGTTGTTTGTGGCGTCGTTGGTGCCGACATGCATGAGAATGATGTCGGGTTTGGCCGAAGAGAGCCAGGGTGGTAGCTGGTTTTTATTTGCGTAGTCGGTTACCAGTGCGCCAGAATGACCCTCGTTGTCTTTGTCAAAGGGGACGGGTTGGCCGTTTAGGGTGCAGCCAACCGCAGGGGTGGCATGGGAGCCGACGAAGTCGATGTTGGTGATGCCCGAATCTTGCAGCTTTTTCCAGAGGTACGCACGCCAGCATGTCTGGGGTGGTCGTTAGCGGTGATCGGTGGGCATGGAATGTGTGCATGAAACTTGGGGCACGTAGTGGTTATTCTATCTAAGAATATGCTCACGTTCGTTATGCGTCCGGGAATAGGAGATTGACGTAGATGAATGGGAGGAGCAGGCATACCCCACAATACCACCAGGGCCATTAACATATGGTCTCTGTTCTTGCAGAGAGTACCATCGCATGTTTTTGACTTTGTGGAGGAATCATAATGTAGGGGAGTGGAAAAGGAGTGGACTTACGATCTCAACGATAGAGGCGCCAAAGGGCATAATTCGTACGGTTGTTGCGGCGTCGGCGCGTGTATCCAGTGGGACAGCAGCTCCTATCGAAGCAACGCTGAAGAGTCCAAGGGCAGATGTAAATATAGTGCTGCGAACCATGGTTCTGACCCGTGGAGTGCTTCGAACGAGTACTAAGCACCCAGGAGCCGTAGGCTTTTGAAGGGGTAAAGAAGATCGTTTGTGGATATCAGGAAGTTGCTCTGGATATGCAAACGTAATTATAAATTCCCGATGAGAATGGCCTAAGTCAACCTTTGTACAGAGGTGGAAGGTGAATTGATGGCTGCAATGATGGATGTCTCCGTCATGACCGCACCGTGAAGTGAAAATGGAAACCGACTCAATGTCGCATGGGTGTCGACCAAGAGAAATACCCAAGAAGAGAACGATGGTTCAAATATTGAAAACGTCCAGATTACTGTGAGAACCCACACACCCTTGTCTACATCTTTATACCCTGACAGCGCACTCTGGTTATATATCACCTTACCCCGGTAGTACTCTGCGAAGCCGTAGCCAGCCTTACAGGATTCTCAGGAACGTGCCGGAACAATGGTAACATCGTGCCAAACCGTGAGCTACTGCCTGAGGGGCAGTCACAAACGGATCCTGTTGCGACCATCATCGCGAGAAAGGTGAGGTTCAAACGCCCAACGTATGCCGTCGAGGCCAGGGCTATTCTACCCGACCGCCCCGTTTCGCGTCCATCCCACCGACTCGCACCGCTACCTACTTTTCTGTGCAGGAGTAGCTGCGAAGAGTATAGCGGATCTCTTTCGAAGGCACGTGTTCGGCCTAACAGAGCGTAGCACTGGTGTGAGCAACAGCCTCCGCTTGCCGGACATCTGACTCCATCACCTATTTCAGTTTGCCGTCTCTGCTCACACCAATAGAATTGAGCGCTTCGATCCAAGGCACACCTGCACGCGCGCAGATTCTAGATCGAAAGACATATTGCAGTACAGGGCGTGCGCTAGCGAGAAACATCAATTGTGCAGGGGCATGGGGTCGCGTGCAAGAATTGCCGACGGGTGAAAATCGCTGTGACTATACGAGTATCGAATGAATCAACGGAGAAACGTGCGTTCACTTCCCCTTCCGGTGCCGGTCGTCCCATTAGTGTACATATGCGGTGTGGTATGAACAGCTGCATGGGGAAGGTGGCAGCTACCGGCGCAGGCGCATCGCACAGGTGGCCTCTCCTCGGGCGTCGCTGATAGCGCAGCACAAGTGTCAGATATTTTGGTGATGTGATGGAAAATTTCTGCGATGGAAACTCTCCGCGATGGTACCTAGGTACGCTGATCTTGGAACGAACGGCGGGCCCTGCACGCCTCGTCCAAAAACTGTGTTGCGGTGTTTTAGCCCTGCTAGGAAGGGTCACACTGACACCACCGTTATCAACCTCGCAAATCGTCACCTTGATCCAGACCAGCACCAAAAATCCGCGGTCTGCTTCCTGCTCTCGCTCCTCTAGGCACTCCATCCGCAAGCCTGTCCGCAACGGCTGATCCAATCGCTAGCTACATCAATAGTAATGGCCCATTGACTAACCCACCACTAACGCCTTCTCAACACGTCCACTGTTGCTTCTCTCCGCCTTGCTCGTCCAAGCTCACTAGGTAAGGGCAGAGTTCGACAGATAGAGGTTTATTGTCCCTTGAAAAAAATAGCAGGGGCGCGAGGCGCGTAGCCACACCAAGCTTTTGCGGTCCCTTTCAGAGTGTACATCGTGCCTATTTCAAGCGCTAGGTTGTGTTGAGATCGCCCTGTACTGGATTGCGACTGCACAAAAGGCTCTCTACATTCTACAATTCCTCGCAAAATCTTTGTGTGGTGGCGACGAAGGCAGAAACTGCACTCCGAAACGAAAAGATCCACGAAATGCGGAGCAGCGGAGCGGAGGCCGCGATGGAGACAATTGCCCAGTTTCACGTAGTGCATCATGAGGCTTTCCTGTGGGCCCATCACATATCTTACACATCGCACATGGAACAAAGCCTGCCTGGGCTTCTTGCGGATATTGAAACATGATCTGCTTTTGTTCTAAGGGGCATACAAAAGACGGAGGCGCTTGTTAAACCGAACGGTAGGACCGTGGAAGTGCCGAATACCCCACCGCCGTCATAGTTGTATGACCGAAGGCACACCGCCATGATGCTTCATAGCAACGACACAAGCCTATGGCTACTGCCCCAGATCGCATCCTCTCATAAATGGTAGACTGACTGTCTATACTCATGAAATGTATGCCCTATCATGCTGATACCTTTTGAATCGTTGAGTCTGTAAATTTCGTGAGTAATGTCTCGTCATCATTAACAAAGAGGGCAAAATCTGCCAACCAGAATTGTTATCGCAGATTGTATGTGTATACATTGTTTGACAACAGGTAACGGATGAGTTTTTCTACGAGCCGTGACACTCGGTGCGCTGGTAAGAGGCAGCAGAGAAATCATATGTTCGCAATCCGGAGTGTACTTGGCAAGGTGCCATCGCGACATTATTGCAGTGGAAAGTCGGAGTGTATAGGCAAACACTGCAGTACCCGAGTCAGTAGCAATGCACGTATTCATAACGGACTTTCTGCTTCTGCAGCGGGGCTACTACCTTGCGTTGTTATTTAGTGTAGGATGTTCGTCGCGTTACCTGAATCATGATGATCTGGTAGACGAGTGAAGACTGGCTGGCGATCCTAGAACCGAATCCATCTCTGAGCCAGGTAGAGGTGTGGTACCACCAAGGACTGAATCATGATCGATATCATTGACTGGTGCGGCCGTCCTGGACAAGTGATCAGAGATAGCGACACCACCGTTTGCACCATCGAACATCGACTGTGGCTCCAGGTATTCAGGTGGATGCAAAGCATGCGAATCGTCCATCTGACCGGTTGCATTCGTCACGGCGGAAGGGTGGATGAGGATGCTGTCGGAAAACTCTTCCGAGACAGCTGGCTCCCCAATCGAGTTCTCTTTGTCATCATGCTCATAATCCAACGGCCCAGACACTGTGGCTTCCTTTGCAAGCTGCACCTGCAGCGGCTCCTCGTATATATCGAACGGTGTCTGCTCCACATGCGAATCAGGTGGTGAGTGATTGCCATGGTCACAGATCTGCGAATTATTGGAAATGATAACCCGGTGACCAGGAATATGGATTGACATTGTAGAGGGTGGGGTGGAGCGAGGAGGTGTGGAGATAGTGAGGTCCGATGCGTCATCTGCGTGCTCGTTAGATACTCAAGAGCAATCGATAAGTTGGTGCTTGGATGAGAGTCGCGGGGAGGTTGGAGTAAGGCCTGCGCCGTGCAACCTCGGAGCCGATATAAGGTACCTTGTGGCAGCGTAGGAGTAAAACGGGGTGTTTATTTTCCTGGTTCGTACTGTAGACGTAGACAGAGATGAGGAATACATACCGTCGCTATCGCGGATTACACGCTCATCCACTACTTCGGTAGCAACGCCTCTCGCCCCGGCAACTTCCTCATCCGATTCCTCATCGACAGGGCTGCTTGTAATAGCGACTATTTCATCCACTTCGCCAGCAGCCACGCTACCTGCGGTTGAGACCATCTCGTCATCATGCGCTGCTCCAACTGTGCTGTCCGTGTTCATCAGTGCCAGTTGCGAATCCTGTGGATGCACATTGGCGTTATACAGCACAGCGCGAGTAGTTTTGCGAGACGACCGTCGAGTCCCTAGGCGAGTAGCGGGTTTGTCAAGCTTCTTGCGCTTCTTCGTCTGAGGCTGGTCTTCGTCACTCTCAGACTCGTCATCATCCTGGTCCTGAAAGTCCGCTGACTCGCTGTCTTCGTCGCTATTGAGGCCGTGCTGTGCCCGGCGCTTGGCGGCCTGTGAGGGCCGAAGGTACTCGTCCATAGGATGGTATCTTTGATCGTACAGCATATTTCGTGCACCGTTGGCGGAGCCGCGAGTTTTGTACGTTAAAGGGGCTACGGAAGATGCTGGCATCATGTCTTCGGCTGTTGAAATAATCATTTCGTCGGACGGTATCTCAATGATGTTGCTCATATCAAGTCCACTGAGCAGACCGCCGCGCTTGCGCTTCTTGGAGGGAACCTAAGGAATCATCAGTATGCTCAGGTTACGGCTAGACGCTGGCCGTCCTCCTGGCATGCAGATACGGAGAGCGCCAACAGTTTAAGCGCTGAATTTTAGCTGTAGGCTTACCGCAGCTGTACGCTTTTGGGACCTCTCAGGCTCCGGTGATGGCGAACTCGCGGCGCGTTCTCGTAGAGACCGAGGACGGTACGATTGGTTCTAGAAACCTTCAACAGCTGCATAGTCAGGATTGCATTGTGCCTACCTTGGTTTTCGACACTGGGATTGCGTGAGTGCCAGATTCGGAGGAAGACTCGTAGTCATAATCGCTCAGAAAGGGTGGCATTGCGGGAAGCTTTGACGCGAGCAATGGCATAAGGCGAGGCTAAGCCATGGGGGACGAGGCAAAGTGGTGAAAGTGGAAGTGAAGAAGAGTTGGCATGGTTCATGATGTGACGCGTAAGTCTAAATTTCCGCGAGAAAGGTGCCGCCTGTGACTTGGAAGGCACGCGCTCTCACGCGATCGGTACCAAAGCCGAGTGAGGAAGGAACGACTGCTCGATGCTCGATGCCCGATGCCGCATTGCGAACACACAAGAAACAAGAAATTGACAAGACGACCAGCGCTGGCTCGTCTAAATGGATGCAAACATGTTGGTTACTTATCTGCTTGGGATCGAGATGCTTTTGCTGGCGTGAGGGATCGCCCTCGTGAAAAGGTTTCATCGACCGACCATATGTATGTGAGAGGGCAAACCGAGGACCACGTACTCAGTCGTGAAGTGCCTCGTATTGATCAAGCAGGGTTCGACAACAGGAAATTGAGATGCGAAGACCTATTCAGACAAGAAGAAGCGATTACAATTTTTTCAGAAGATGCTTTCACAAGAATGACGGGCGGTCACATAGCCATGTGGCCACCGCAGAAGCGTGAGGGTTATACGTGCATATAACAGTCGCAGTACAGAAGCGAGCGAAACAGCAAAGGTGCATGACCCTGATCCAGTACCCATGATCCAACGATAGTCCGCAGAGGGGTATGTGAGAGAATTTCAGGGTGCGCTAATAATGCAATATGCACCGACTGTTGCGTCCGAGAATGCAAGGTGATGGTGTCGTATCCTGCGTAAAGTTCGTAGTTGTTCCTTTCCCAATGCTCCTTCCATGTCCATGAACGCCGGCCTTCCTGGGCGAGGGAAAATTCGCTTGAACGCAAAACAAAAATAACGCCGATGGTATGATGAGCGCAACAGCCCTATGGCTATACGCGGGAGGTCAAGCGTATCGGGGGCATGACGAAATTTATGGCGGTATCGTCTTCATCGTCGTCAATTTCAATGTCGACAATTTTAGAATTGGTATTGTAGGTGCTGAGGGTAGGTGGAATGACAGTAGGGATCAGATCCTTCTCGATCTCTGGTAACGGGTCAGTCGTTTGCTTCTCGCATTTAGATTGCTGACTTGTGGCTTCTTGCTGTTCTTTTTCCTTGGCTACCAGCTTCTGCGCAGCATATCTTGCGACCTCGCCTTTAGCGATCTCCACGACTTCGTTCAAGTGCTTACGAACACCGTCAAGTTCTTTCCTGCAGTCGCCCTCGCGTAGCGACTGATGAGCTGCCCTTTCGCACAACGCTTGAGCTTCCTCCAGTTCCTTGTCGGCGGTGTCAAAGCGTTCGACAGGTGTGCCAGTGCTTTCGGCCTGGGACATCATGCCGCGTGCACGCATCGATGCAAGGCCACCACGATGCCTGTATCCGATTTTAGACATGATGGCATTGCTGTCATCGTCATGCTCGTCATCAGAAGAACTGGCGAGTGCAGCCATTGCGTCCATCTTCGCGGCCATCTTCCCTTTGCGGAGCATGTTCCGTCCAGTGCCGATGACGCGCACGAGCTGCTCGAAAGCGGTTTGTATCTGGCCGTCATAGTTCACGACGATCATGGTCCGCGAGCGCAGCTTCGTAGGTCCCGATTGCTGGGCGGACAGCAATGACGGCTCTTTTCGCTTTCGGGTGGCCGGTTCGCTTTGGTGCGCTTGGGCGGAGGGCATATCGGGCTCTTCTCGTATTGCATCGAGGTCTCTTATCGACTCCATCGAGCCGGTTCGCTTCTTAAACGGTAGTGAGCGCGAAACGGGGATTCTGGAGAGCTCGCTCTGCATCGCACCGATCTTCTTCTCGATTTCGGCGACATTTCGGAGCCATTGCGGCAGGTTCTCGTGTAGGAAGGAGAAGGCTTTCTCCATGTCGTTCATGGTGGTGGTGGGGGGGCGCGGACACGCGCGGCGGGAGCGGGAGTGGGCCGGAGTGGAGTTGTGGACGGTTCACAAGCGACTTTGGTGAATGCAGCGCCGTCCCGCGCGGATGGCGTGTCGCAGGCGACAGGAAGGGGCAGTGGGCGGGTAGGCACGGATGGGTCAGTAGGAGGGCGAGCAAAGCGGCAGCAATTGTGTATGTACGGCAGGCGGAGAGGTGGAGTGAGGCGCAACTTAAGGGTCGGCAGGATCAGCACACAACCGGCATGCGGGACTATGAGGGTACGGGCACAGCGGGCAGTTGCAGGTTATACGAGGGTGCAAGGACGCCGCGATGGGGGAATAATGGGCCCCGCAGCGTGGCTTGTTTGCATTCAATGTCGCCTGCCCCTTGGCCCTTGGCGCCGCGTTGGGCTGATCTCTCGATATTGCCATGGGGCCGATGCGCTCGCGGGCCGCAGGCACTGGTGGCGGCCTACCAGCGCCCGTTTCATCACCGCGAGCATTGCCCGTAAGCAGACCAGATGGGCTGGGCATCCGCAAAATGGTCTGGAGCAGCAAGGATCCTCTCTCCCCGTTCGCCGTGGCGGGAGCGCGGCAACCGATGGCACTGGCTCGAGCATGCAGCCTGCTCCAAATCATCCCCAAGGACCCCAGCCGAACTCTGCGCCATGCAACGCGTCTTGCGGTGAGCGTCTCGAGCATCCATCGACACTCCACGTACCGTCTGCGCGTGCGGATCGCCGTTGCGGACAGCACATCGTAGCTCGTAGCAGGCGACTGGTATCCACCTGCATGCAGATCGTCACGGGTCATTCACATCCACGGGTCGCTCCACGACGACTGGGGCGAGACACTCCCGGATTCGCTTTTACATTTCTTTGACATCGCAAGTTTGGGTGTACATCCAGCATGTATACCGTAGAGGTCGGGATGGCGCTGATCCGTCGGCAAACCCACGAGAAGAACAAACATGTCCGCAAAACAGTCTGATACGAGACTTGCAACGGTTTTGCTTGCCGTCACACCGCAAAGGGTGACAAGCTTCTTCTCCATCCCCGAAGAGGCATTATCTCACCACAGCTATAGCCCTGTGTTTCGTAAGGAACATCCCTTGGAAAACTGCTCCGCAAGCCCGTTGCGGTATTACATGGTGGAAAATCAAGTGGAGCCCGTGGGTGTTCGAAATTCACGATTGGAAAGGTCGGCATGCACGTCAGTATCCATGTCGGATTTGGTCGGTGACCCCATATATTTCAAGCGGATACATCTCATTTGATCGCTACGTGTCGAAAGAGGTTAGATATCGTAGAGGTCGTGGTGCTAAGCTTCAGTTGCTTTGTCCTCGCGCGGGATAACTCGGTACAAAAACGCGTTGAGGTGTCGTGGCGCATAGGTTGAGGTGCGTACGGCGTATCTTGCACTGTAGCTACCCACAACAGTAGTATGGGGTGTCATTCAGTGAAAGTTCCAAGGTTTTGCCGATCGGGCGGCTTGCTCTCGATAGATGACGACATCATTAACTTGAGAACATCAAGCCTCATCAGCACAATTGCCCACCACTAACAGAAGAAACGAAATTGATCAGCAAGCTTCGGCAACACTCCAAACAGACACCATAGCTTCGAGAATCGCTCCTCGCCGCCTCGCGGGCCCCCTCCACCATGTCGTCCACCGCGCCCGACGCTTCGGTGCTTCCAAAAGCGCCATGGAAGTCCCTCTTCAGCCAACACATCTCGAAGATGGAGTCACCCGAGTTTGTGCTGGGAACAGTCGCAGCTGCTCCTCGGGGCTCCACTGTGCCGTACATGCCGCGCGTTCGCTATTGCATCTTCCGCGGTTTCTGGACCGAACTGCCGGAGAACAAGCACAACGATGCCGAGCGAAACCCTAAAGTATACGAGAGCGACTGCCCTACATTCACAACCGACGTAAGAATGGAGAAGGTGGGACAGCTGTTTGGCACTGGCGCAGGACATGCCGAAAAAGACGAACAGAGGCAGGGAAGCGGCGGCGGTGGTCCAGTGGAGGCCGTCTACTGGGTAAAACAGACGGCCACACAGTGGCGTGTCAAAGGGAAGGCGTACGTTGTTGGCAATGACATCGATGAGAACGAGAACAGCAGCGGGGTCAGGACGGTGAAGAGCGAGGTTGGGAAGAGGATGCGGGTGCTGGACCAAGAAAAAGAGAAGGACTGGAGCTGGTCGAGAGAGCTGACGGCCAGCTTTGGCAACCAACCTCCTGGCATCAGAAGTATGTTCTAAGAAAGATGACTCTCGCTCGCTAAGACTTAAACTCAGGTTCATTCAGAGCACCTCCTCCAGGCCGTCCCACGACCGAGCCGTACGACGACAAGAACCTCAAGTTCGGCGCAAAAGTAGACGATCTTCACGACGAAACGGCGCGCAAAAATTTCCGTCTCGTCATCATTGTTCCCGAATCCGTGGAGCAGACCGATCTCAGCGACCCGGCCAGGGCGCGCCGATACCTATACACATTCGATGAAAGCACTCGGGCGAATGCTGGCTGGAGGACGCAGGAATTGTGGCCGTAAAGTTCCACGAACAAAGGTGCCCTCAAGTGCATCTTGAGACGCGTAGCGCATGGACCTGGAGCACCGTTGCGGCACAACAGCACCAGTTGATGTGCTGATAGTCGCGATGCACTTGGGCCTGCCGGTTTCAACCAACATTGACCAGGCCCCGGAAATTACCTTATAAATTCATCCGTGTGGTCCAAGTCGTGCCAATATATCATATGATGAATCGTATGCACGGAATTCTAGTCTCAACTGTGCCACAGTACGACCACAGCCGCGTGGACTGCCCATGGGCAATATACGCGCGCTTGTTTAACCACTTTATTACACTGCCATTCATCGGAGCGGCTGCTTTTCTCTCTACAAAGCCTCTATAAAGCCAAACCACAACCCTCCCAAAAAAAAAAAAGCCGTTGAGTGACTTGCAATGCGCTCGGTTGGCGTACGCCTCCCGCAGCACTCCCGCGCCTAACATGCTCCGAATGCAAACCTTAACGAGTCCCAGTTCGAGAGAATACAATCGCGTCAAGGTTATGATATGTCGTGCCACCACACGCCAATTTAGCCTTGCAGCAAGTCTTCCGAATGCGAATCCGGGGTTGTGGCTCAGGTCGCCGACCTCAAATGTGTACCTTTTCGGTACGCGATGCATGCGCGACTTACAAAATTGGGCTTTTGTCCGTAGTGCAGCACAAGTTTGTGTCGTGATTACGTATAGATGTCTGACAAAAATCTGCCTCGGCCCTGCACGTGGATGTGGCCCCGGTGGAGTCGCAAGAAGTGAGGTTGCCACCAGCTGCTTCCATCAAATCGTCACGACCAACGCACAATGTCGGTGCCATCTGAACACACATGGTTTCTTCATTAAATTCCTTTGAGGAAATGCGCTCGACGCGAACACCAAACGCTTGCTGTGCAATTTGGACGAAGTGCGGAAACGACCGAGCCTAGCCAGGGAATCCTTCGTGGAGGCCTTTGTTTCTCTTACCGATTCTCGGCGCCGATTTGACAGTTCGTATTCTTGCTCATGCACGGATATTGCGTCGCTGGCGCGGGAACGATTGGTGGGCGTCAAGGTCAACGGCTTACGAGTTCCATTCGGCTAAAAGAATCGCTCAGGGATGGAAACGAGAGCTGCTATTTTCGATAAGACAATTAGGTTTGGAGGCGAGTACGGGCAGCATCTGCTTGCCAACTACTAGAACGACCTCAGTATTTCGGCCATCAATCTAACCCGTCCAAAGGGCAGAACCTAGAGCTTTGTACTCTGTGAGCTTCAACTTCTCCATTGATAACCCAATCTCCATATCTTGGTTCGCCGGTACGAGGAGGCCTGTACCGCCATTAGCATCGCTATTCACTTACGCATGTGAAGAGATATACCAATATCATCCGGCTCGTAGGTGCCCGGCTGCTGCAGAGGCCCTTTCGGCGTCCCAGATTCTGTGAACATATCCAGAGCGTGTACGTTCACCAGCGCGCAGTTGATAAAGAACCACAAATCCCATAGGGTATATGGATTCAAACTAAAGCAAGTATAGACATGGCGATGCTGTACGTAGGAGGGTGAAGTCGTACTGTCCACCCCCACGCCCGTGTTAGTGTATCCTTCTTCCGAATTGTATAAAAAACGAAAGGGTCGCATGTCTGCCTTCTTACTCCACTGCGACTAGGAGCTGTTGTTTTTCGGTCCTGCCTACCCAACTTTTCACGAATGTCCCGGGACATGGTATGACTTATATCGTCATTCAGTGCGCCATATATAGACGGATGTTACCATTAAGGATGAACGCACGAGCGACTATTTAAGTGACGATGATGCGTAAGGAGTTTGACGGATTCTTCCGATGCAACCTCCTACGTCGTACGCCGGCCTTTAAATATTAGATATTATTTTACTACCTCTGTAAGATTATTATTTTAATTTAATAGATAAGAAGGTAAATTAATATAAAAACATATTATTAAGAATAAAAAAAAGTCTTATATTTTTGTATAAAATATATTTTATAGTATGTTTAACGTATAGTATATATTTTTTAAAAAGTCTTTATTAAGTACGTAGATATATAGCATTTTTATTTTAAAAAACAATTTATAAAAGGTTAATTTATTTTATAGTAATATATTAAAAGTAGTTTTTAATATTATAAATTATAATAAAGGGAAAAGTATTAATATTAGTATTAGTATAAATATAGAGGTAAATATAAAAGTAAAAAAATTATTTCTAAATAGATATAGATCTCGGGCTTAACCGTAATAGATTAGATTTAATAGATTATAATAGCACTTATTAATAAATTTATAATAAAAAAAAAGACTTTTTATTTTATTTTAATACTAACTACCTATTTCTTTTATACTTAAATTATTTTATATTATCTTACTTATACTTATAAATATTTTATAACGCTTCCCTTTCTCTACTTTATATATTATTACCACGTTTGTCTAATATATTTACCTATTATATTTACCTGTTATTATTAATTACTATCTTATATATAGCTTTTATATTATTACTAATACTATAGTTACTAAATTCCTTATATTTTATAACTATACTATTAAAATAGCCGTTTTTTTTAATATATTAAGTATAAAGGTATACATATACTCCTCCTTTTTAAAAACCCCTTTTGGTCGCCTATACAACCACCACAGCCACACCTTTTTATTCGATTAATATATACATATATTACAGTAAAATAGCCGTATTTACGTACTACGCTACTTTATTCTTAAATTTAGTATAATTAGGGTTATTCTAATTATTTAGTAGAGCTAGGAGCTACTACTTCTACCTATATATATAGTTTAGATTAGTATTTATAATAAAATTTTTAAAGTCCTTTACAATTATAATTATATAAATTAGTAATAATTACTATTACCGTAGCTATACTAGTATAGGTATATGTGTAGTATATACTAAACCCGCTTCCTCTTTATAAAAATATAATCTATAGTTATTATATTAAAGGTATACACATACTTCTTCTTTTTTAAAACCCCTTTTAGTTGCCCTGAGCCACTACAGCCACACTATTTGTTCGATTAATATATAAATATATATATAGTTATTATAATTATAATTTCTTTTATAGTACTTATAAATTATTTATATATATTTATATATTATTTAAATAAAGTAGTGTGGTTATAGTAGCTTAGGGCGACTATAAGGAGTTTTAAAAAAGAAGGCGTATATATATACCATTATACTTAATATATTAAAAAAAGTTAGATAAGGCTAAATTAAAAAAGATATAGTACTACGCTAAACTGCACTAGTATATTAGCGTACTTAGCGCTTAGCGCGCCCCCTCTAAAAAAAATATATATAGATAGTAGTAGCTATTACTACCTATATATCTCTCTATCCTTATAGTTAATAGATTAGCTAAATATTTAAATAAAAAAAATATACTCTCTAAAATATTCGTTAAAAGTAAAAATACGTACTAAAGCTTTACGTATTATAGCTATACTTACTTATAATATATAGTTATTTCTACTTTTTTTTTAGTAAATATTATACTTATTTAAGTTAATTCTAATACGCTAACTATATTAAATATATAAATTTTTTTTTTGTATTCTACCTATAAAGTAATAAAGTTTAATAAAAAGTCTTTTTTAATACTGTTAAATATTCTATACGTAAAATAATTACTAAGTTTTTTAAATTAAGTATTTATTAATACTGCACACTTATAGATAATAACTAAATAGATAAAATTATAACGCTATTAATAGTAAAGGTAATAAAATTAAAAAATATTGAGTTAGTAGCGCTAGCCTATATAAAGGTAAATATAAAGGCGAAGGTAAAGGTAAATATAAAAATAAATATAAAAACTAAGGTAGGTATAGTACTATACTAGCTATAAAATATAAAAAAAGAATAGCGTATTAATATTAAATTTATAATAAAAATATATAGTCTAAAGTATATTAATTTACGTACTTTATAAGCTTTATAAAGCCGCGGTACAACGCAATAATAAAAACTTAATAAATACTAAATAACTTATATATAACAAGGCTATATATAAGTAGTATAAATTTTAAACCCTTAAAAGTTATACACTTTTCTTTTAGTAAGAGTAAAATATTTTACTAAATATAATAACGCTCCGCTTATACTTTAATTATATATTTATAGATTAGCGACTACTTATAATTATCCTTAAGATTATTAGTAATTACTACTTATAATTATATATAACGTAGTTAGCCTAAAGAGTCGCTAAGTATATAAACTTTAAAATTAAAGGGAATTATTAAACCGTTACCTAAAGCCTATATAACTAAATATTTAGCTTTTAAGTAAGTCTAGCTATCCGTCTTATACTCTATACTATATTATTAATTTTTACTTAAAAGTATTTTACCGTATTATATTTCTATAAATTTTTTTTATTTCTAAAACGTTTTATTATTATACTAATCTTAGCTAGGTTATTACTTATTATACTGCCTATTATACTAACCGCTCTTAGTAGTAGTAATACTTCAAGTAAAAATAAAATCTAAAATTAATTAAAATATAATCTTTTTATCTACGTATAGCTTATTAATAAATCTTATACTAATTTATACGTACGCGACTTTTTAGTAAAGAATAACTTTTTTAAGTATATTATCCTTAGCTATTTTAAAGCCCTCTTTAGTACGCTGCTATCTCTTATAGTTATATATATAGTTATATAAAAATTTTAAACTAATAAAATAAAGGCTATATAAAAATAAATAGTTAAGGGAAAAGAACCGAAAAATCCAGCGTTATTAAAAAAACTAAAAGTAATAAAGTAATTTAAAAAATAGACTAATAAAATAAAATAGATCTATTAGTATACTTATAAAATCTAAAAAAAAAAAAAGACTTAAGCGTTATAAATTTTAGGGCGGCCTACTAAAGTATATAGGTTAGGTAAATACGCGCTCTTATTCTTATTTAGTAAATATTACTAATTAAATAGTAGGTACTATAGGTAGCGTAAATACTAATAATAGTAGATATAGCTTTTTTTATCTTATAAGGCTACTAGGTAAGTCGGGTATATATATAACTTACTTTAGTAGGCTTTTATAGTATTATTATTTTAGTAAAAAGTTTAACAGGTACTATAAAGGCTTACGTAGAATTAAATAAAAAAATATTACTTTAAATTACGTAATAAGTCTATAATAATATTAGTAGGCAGGATAAAATATAATAAAAATAAAATATAAAAGAATAAATAAGCCTTTTATACTCCTACTTAGGAGTGGAGTCTAGAGTATATAATATAGCTATACGAGATATTACTAGGTGTACTAATAATAAAAGTAATAACGTCCTAAGTATAAAGCCTATAGAGTAATAGATAAAAAACTCTTATAGAGATACTAGTTAATATTTAAAAGTTTTAAATAGGCCTATATATATAGGTATATTTAGTACGTAGACTGGGTAGGTGTATAAGGTATACTTAGTTATAATAGTTATTTTTATAAGTAAGGAAGGATTTGTAATTATAAATAAAAATATTAACTATTATTAAATGCTATACTATATATATATATCTAAGTAAAGCGAAGAGTAATAGAAATAAATATAACCTCTATTGTATATAAAAAATAAAGTTAAAAAAGTAACTAATAGATTATAATAGTAGTTATTTAATATTTTTTACTATTCTTATATACGCTCATTTTTGACTGTATTTAGGAAAACAACTTTTTTTAGCCTATACCTTTTTTGGACTAGTGTCTCGGCACTACACTTTACCTCTCTTTATATAATAATAGTAGTTGTTAGTTATTATTTATAAAAATTAAATTTTACTATAGTACTCTAAAGCTTTATAAAAATTATTTTTAAAAGAGTTTCCCCTTTTGGGTCGCCCTGAGCCACTACAGCCACACTTTTTATTTAATTAATATATAAATATTTAAAAGAGTTATTTTTAAAGAAGTTATTAGTATAATAAATCTTATTACGTAAAAGTTATTATATATATTACTTTTATAGGGTTATTCGTCTATATTATAATATAGTATATATAGTAATATGTATAAAAAAAAGATTTAATATAGCTGCGTAGCGTAATAAACTAATTATTATACTTTTTTATTATTTTTTATATATATATATGCGTATATAGTACCGGAGACGCTAGTATATATTAATATCTTATAATATACTAGTAATAGTTAACTACTTCTATCTTATCTTTCTTTTCTTTTATAAATAGACGCTATATACTAGATTAAAAGATAATACTTACTTACGTATTACTATTTTAACTTATTATAATAATAAATTATTCTTAGTATAATATATTAATATATAATTATATACTACGTCTCTTATTATTATATTTAAATTATTATAGAGCTATTTTATAGAAACCCCTATAGTAACTAGTAGTTATTTTTTTTAAAATATAAGTACTACGCTAAAAGCGTAGCTTTATTTAAAAAAAAAAGACATAGATCTAATATATATATTATTATTTATTATAATAAATCTTATAGAGTAGTAAAAAAAAAAAAATTAAATTTTTATTTTTAACTATTTTAATTATATAGTATTATTTTATAATACAATAGAAGAAATTAGGTAGTTTTACTATCGTTAAAGCTTCGGACCAGCAACCATCGCCTCCGTGTCCGCTGCAGTTATCCGCCCAGTTGACCTTGGCTAGTGGTCCACCCAGTCAATGATACCCTGTTTGGTGGGCTGTTGGTAGTCGACGTGTGGAAAGAGTGACCGAAGAGAATGGCGTTGGGATGAGGATAAAAAGGACCAGGTGTTCCTGTTTGTGAGAGCGAACGCACCACGCTCTTAGTAGAACACATCTGCTACTACCTCCATCGGCTTCAAGACAAAAAGCATCGACTAGTTTAATCCCTTCGACACATATCTCTCGTGCTACCCTGTAATCTGCAGCGATAACAAAACAAATATGCGGGCAAAATTTGCGCGATAACAGCAGCTTCTATTCTCCAATGTTCGATACTAGCGCTCTGGTGTGTGCATGTCCAGAACGTCATTAGCCTACGATATTTAATACTTTATTTAATATTCGAACAGGTAGTAATCTGCAGGCGACAGACTATTACAAGGAGAAAAGGTAGAAATTACTAACCACAGGAAACCTAATTAGTACGACGAACGATTCTCACTGCTTTTGCAACCCGGTAGTTGCTCTCTCCCGACATAGGTTATGGCCAACGTTTGGAGTTGACTATTGTCACAAAACAGGTAATTGTCCTGCTACTGCTTTAGAAAGAGTTCCTGCCAAAACCTTACACATCGACACCCTCAAATCTCCGTGACATGGGCGAACATGTAGAATGCTCCAGACAAGCCCATTCTATTACTTTAGTATCTGCAGGATAATGCACATAAAGTAATATATAAAATGCGCGGGCGTAACTCTTATTTATAAAAATATAAGAGCGTATATATAAAAATATACATATAATTATTTATTAATAGATCTATAAGATATATAATATTTTAAATTAATTTAAGTAAACTAAAGCGGTACTACTAAAAATATAACTAAAATAAGTAACTATAAAATTAAAAAGATATAAAGACTAGTTATTTATTTAAATAAAACTATGTAATAATATAGAGTAATTTTAAATAATTTTTTTTATATTAATATTATTACTAATTATAAAATATTTTATAAAATTAATACTATAACTATTATTATACTTTTATTAAACTAGAAAACTAATTCTTATTTATTTTAATAAAGGTATACACATACTCCTCCTTTTTTAAAACCCCTTTTAGTTGCCCCGAATTACTACAGCTACACTACTTATTTAATTAGTATATAAATATATATAGAAAATACGCAAAACTACTACTTAATAGTATAATTTAAGTATAATAAATAGTATATATTACTATTTAATATAGTAAATTTAATTTACTCTAACTTATTATAATTTTTTATTTATTTTTATTATATAAAAAGAATATTATTTTTATTCTTTTACTAATTAATTAGAAATATTTTTTAAATATTATAAAATTATTTATATATTATTTTAACTTAATATTATAATATTTTATATAATTATTAGTATTTAACTTTTTCGACACATTAAGTATAAAAATATATATATACTCCTCCTTTTTCGAAGCCCCTTTTAGTCGCCAATATAGCCACTACAGCCATATCCTTTTATTTAATTAATATACAAATATATAGTAGTATATTTATATTAATTTTTTATTATTATATTATACTATAACTTTATAAACCTTTTTTTTTTTTTTTTTTTTTTTAAAAAAATAAGCCTTTATATTTATTAAGGCTACCTAATTATTAAGGAAAGTCCTTTATCTCCTAAGCGAACTAACAACTAGCTCTTTAATTCCTAAATTAATATCTACTAAATAAAGTTATATTAGATTACTAGTCTATTACCTAATTAGGCCTAGTTCGCCACGCTAGGCCTATTTAGGAATAGATTTTTATCTTATTTAACCTTAGATAGTAAGATATACCTAAGAATACAACGTGTTTTAAATAGGGATTTTAGCTTTTCTATAATTTTATATTAATTCCTTAGTAGTATTTTATATTTCTAAAAACTCTGTATTTTACTATATAAAGTAGGCGTATTTAAAGAACGCTGCGACGGTAAAAGGAATCGAACCCCTAATACGCAAAAAGACCTTAAAAATTTAAGAAATCTTAGTATTTCTATAGCACATGCCCACTATGCCACGCCGCCTTTATAAACCTTATAAAATATATTAATAAATTAGTATATTTAAGTTAAATTATAAAATATATATTATATTACTTTAATATATATATTTATATTTATATATTACTTAAATAAAAAAATATAGCTGTAGTGGCTTAGAGGAACTAAAAGAGATTTTAAAAAAGGAGGAATATATATATATCTTTATACTTAATATATTAATAAAATTAAGTAAGGTTAGACTAAAAAAGGTATAGTATTATATTAACTACTAATATACTAGTGCACTTAATACACCCTTCTAAAAAAAAGATTAAGTTAATAAAGTCTAGATTAGATACTATATTTAGTAAAAGGGATATATAGGTAGTAGCCTACGTATTTTTCTTTTATTTTATAGTTAATAATAGTATAGTTAAATATTTATAAATATTACTAAGATCTTATTCTTTAAAATATTATTTTTTAAACGTTTTTTAACTTTTACTTTTATTTTTACTTTTATCTTAACGGATACTATACTTATTTAAATTAATTTTAATATATCTACTATACTAAATATATAATCTATCCCTGCTATATTCTATCTATAGAATAATAAAGTATAATAAGTTCTTTTTAATACTGTTAAGTATACTACTATATATAATATAATTACTAAGTTTTTTTAAAAATACTATTTATTAATTTCGCATAATATTAGATAATTAGTATAATAAAATAAACAGCGAGGACGTAGTAACTTTATTAATAATAATAATAATAATAATAATAATAATAATAATAATAATAATAATAATAATAATAATAATAATAATAATAATAATAATAATAATAATAATAATAATAATAATAATAATAATAATAATAATAATAGTAATAGTAATAGTAATAATAATAATAATAATAATAATAATAATAATAATAATAATAATAATAATAATAATTATAGAGGAAAAACGAGCTAAAAATTACTAGATTCTAAAATTAAAGAGTAGGGACTACTTTTATAAAAGAAAGCGCTAAAAAGCCGTATTATATATATATAAAAGAAAAATAATTCTTTATTTTAAAAAGTTTTATAAACTAGTAATATAAACTCTAAAGTATCTTTCTACGATATACCCCCTAGTTAAACTAATAAAAATAGCTTAACTATTTAAGTAGATAAACAATTAATTTTTTTAAGCTTATAGTAGCTGTAGAATTAATTTTAAAAAAAGTTTTTTTAAGTAGATATTTAGCAGGTAGCGTTACTAGGTAATAGAGCTTTAAAGTAAAAGACTAATTATAGTAAATACGCTAGCGTTAGTAGCGTAAAAAGTATTTATATAATCTTTTTACTAACTTTTTTAAAATAATTCTTACTCTTTTTATACTTTTAACTATTATTTTTATATTTTTTTATACTGTCTATACTATTTCTATACTTTTTTATTTAACTTTTTTTCTCTAAATAGCTCTTTAAGCTCCCTAACTATTATAAGTATTATAAATTAATTATTTATATTACTACTATTATAACTACAGTAAGCTGTAATACTTTTTTTAATTTTTACTTTTTAAAGTTTATTTAAATTTCTAAGTTCTAATTCTGTTTTTTAAAAATTATATTAATTTTTATTTAATAGTTTTTTAATCCCTTTTATATTACTATAGTTTAGTGCCTAAATATAATTAAAAATAAATAGTATTTTAAGTATTATAAACTTATTAAAATTAGTAAATAGCTAATAAAGTTTAGTCTTTTAGTTTTTAGTAAATTACTTAATATAATTTTTTAGCCTATTATTACACTCTATAAAAAAAAAATAATTTTTAAAAAAAAAATAAAAAGCGTAAGAAGCTTTAATAATAGATAGCTTAGAAGAGTTAAGGCGCTATTTAGTTTTAGATAGAAATTACTATAACTTAAATAAATACTTTTATATTATAATATTTAAAAATTTTTTTATTTTTTTTATAAAATAATACGTAGTTACTGTAAGTTTTAAAAAATTATTTTATATTTTTAATAAATAAAAATCCGCCTACTCTTTCTAATTAAGAAATTTTATAAATTTTTTAATTTTTAGAAAATATTATCCGCGTACTATTATAAACTTAATAAGATCTACCTAAAACTACGCCTTAGATAGGTCTAAGTACTTTAATAGTTTTAATTATTATTTATAATTTATTCTCTAAAGCTCTAAAAAATCTTTTTAGTAATTATAGTAATTTTTTTAGTTTTACTTTTATATTATATTTTATAACTACTATTTATTAACTATTTTATAAATAGATAGATACCGTATAGAAAGTTTAATATTAATAAAAAATTTAAAAGATTTTTAAAATTATTAAATTTATTTAGTCTATTTTTTTTAATCTAGTTTTTTTAGGCGTAAAGCGCTATTAGTGCCTTTTTTAATCTAGCTCTTTTAAGCTCTATTAGGTTAGATTTAAGAAATAGGCTACGCCCTATAGTAAAAAGTAAATCTAAAAGTAAATTTAAAAAAAATAAAAATAGTAACTTTTTTATTCCGTAGACTTTATTACGCTATAGTAATAAAAATAATATTAATAAAAAATATTTTAAGCTTTTTAGTCTATAGTTTTTTAAAGCTCTATTTATTTTTTTATATTAAAATTAAAAGAGTTTTAGAACTATTACATAGCGTTTATATAATTTAATATTACTAATAATTTATAGAATTAAAGCGTTTTATATTTTATTTTTATTATTTAGGTAGTACTTTGTCTAGTAAAAATAATAAAAGTTATTATAATACTAAAATATAAAACTTCTATTATTAGGTATATAAAAGTAAATATAACTGTAAACTAATATAAGTACTAATATTTTAATTTAAATATTTTAAAAAAATTATATACTTACTATTATAGTCTAAGTTATATTTAAGAGATTACTAAGTATTTTTTATTTTATTATAAGCTGCTCTATAGTAAGAAGGCGAAACAGCTTACTTATAAGTAGGTATAATTTTTTTATCTACTTTTTTTAATTTTTACTAACGTAGATTTTATAGATAATAAAACTTAATAAATTATAAATTACTATTAGGTAGATAATTAAACTAAATAAGGATTTAGGTAGTAACTTTATAAATAATATTTTTAATAAGATTATTTTACGCCGCGTTTAAGCTATTTAATAGTTTAGTAAGCTAGTAAAGTTATTAATTTATTAAGCTTTTTTATTAGGTTATTATATAATTTTTATTATCTTATTATTTTTTCTACTCTTTTATTATAGAGGTTTTCTAAGTAGAATAGTTTTAAATTATTTATTATAAATAATAGCTAATAAGCTATTTATTATTTAATTTAAAGCGCCTTACGCTCTATTATTTTATAATTTTTTAAAATTTTAGTTTAGTAATTTTTTTTTTATATTTTTAAGATTTAGTTACTTTCTAAATCTTTAAAATTATTAAGTTATAAGAGTTTTTGTTAACTTATCTGCTAGTATATTACTTATTTAAAAGTATTTAATTTTAAAACTTTCTTTTAAATACTTTTAGCGTAGTTATATATTCTATATATTTATATAGCGTAAATAGATAGTTATATACTTATTTTTACCTATAACTAGCCTAATTATTTATTAATTATTATAGAATATACGCTACGTAGCTCTAAGATCTAAAATAAATTTTTTAAAAAAGCGCTTTAGAGCTATTATTTCTTTACTTATATACTTAAGCGCGAGGAGCTCTACTTTAGTAGTTAATATTATAATAATAGTCTATTTTATAGCTTTTTAAATAATTATACCTCTAAATAATATAATAATATAGTTATATAAAAATTATTTACTTTTTAAATTATTTATAAACGAAGCGTCTAAATAAATTATAATTTTTAGGTCCTTATATACCTTATATTAGATTGCTTAAAAGCGTAATTTATAAAAAAATGTAATTACGTGTTTTACTATAGTAAAATACTCTATACTTAAATTAGTTAAAAAATAAAAGAATTTTAAAATAGTAAATACTATATCTAGTTATATTATAATAGTAATATAAAATATAGATCTAACGCGCTTTTAATATATTTTAATTTTAGTTTTTATTGCTTCTCTTTTATTCTTAACTAGCTTTTTTAATAGTAAAGGTGTTAGTAGAAAGAGCACTAAATTAGCTTCTTTAAATTTTTTTATAATCTTTTTAATATATAAATTATAGATTAGCGTAATTATTTAATTTTTTTAATTTTTAATTATTTATATTTTAAAATACTATTTTATAGTTTTATATACCTCTATTTTATATATTCCTAAGAGCTTATTACACAGTTTAAAAGCTTTTTATTAATAAATTTTATAGTATAGAAGTAGGATATTATTTATATAAAAAAGTATAAAGATCTTACAATTTATATTAAAAAATAAGTAAAACTTTTTTTTTAAATAGACAAGACTAAGCTTAGCTAAAATATTAGAAAATTTTTTATATTATAGTATAAGTAAGTTCCGTAGTCTATATAGAGCTTAATTAAGCTTTATATAATTTTTTTTTACTTATAGCTATTAGGTAGTTTATATTATATTAGGTTTAAAGAGTTAATTAGTATATTAAAAAATACGCTAATTATATTAAGCTATAAAATTTTTAAATTAAATTTTACTATAACTATTATAGTTATACAAAAGAAGCGTGCTGTAAGCGTTATAATATATATTAATAAAAGTATATTTTTTAACTAAAGGTTGCCTCTAATAACTAAACGAGTTTTATACTTTATAAAGTAATTATTCTAATTAAATTTATAAGTAAAAACTTATTTAAGTAGAAATAGATATTTAGTACTATTAAAGCACGTAATTATTTACTAAGTTTATTTTTTAAAAAGTATAGTTTATTTTTTATATATAGTTTAGTAAAAGAGCGGGCTAAATAGATATAAAGAGATTACTTTTTATATTATTAGCTCTTTTAAAAGCTCGTCGCGGTGTATATAAGTTTTATTTTAAAATATTATTTTTTTTAGGGCCCTATTCTATATAATAGTTTAAATTATAATATTAATAATTATAAACTTTTTATACTCTTCCTGTATAAGATTTATACTACAAATAAATATATTTATAAAGTTATACTAAAGGGAGCTATTTATACTATTTAGTAAAATACTTATAAGTTTTATATTATATAATAGCTTACTTTCTAGGTTAGGGCTTAATAATATATAAATACTAAAAGGATTTTTATTTTTACTCCTTAATTTATTAAAATTTTTAGAATCTAACCTGCGTTACCTTTAGCTTTATTAAATAGCTAAGCTATAGTTTTTTATAGGTCCCTATATTTTATAAGTATAAGTATTAATTATTTTATTTAACGAGAGGAGCTCTATATCGCTAATTTAAGTAATAGTATTAAATAAGCTTTTACCTACTATTTAAAGATTTTATAAATTTTTTATTTTAGACTATTTTATTTCTTTACTAAAATATACTTTATAAAAAATACTAAAGTATTTATCTTTTCTAAAGTTTATACTTTTAAGTTTTTTAGGCTTTAAAATAGGCTAAGAAGAGATTAAACTAATATTTATATTATATAATATATAGATTTACAGTTATTAATTAGTTATATTAATAGCTTATATATATACTACTTATATAGAGCTTTGCTTACCTAACTAGCTAAAAAAATAAAATAAGACCTATACTAAAGTACCTTTAAGCTACTACTTAGGTTACGTAATATTTTTACTAATTTTTAGCTTATTAGAGTTATAGACTTACGTATTAAGAATTTTATTAAACGTTTTACCTATATCTATAATTTTAATAGTATATAAAATATTTATAAATTTTATAGTATCTTCCTGCGAGATAGGCTAATTTTCTTTTTTTTTTATAGAAAAGAGTTTTATTAAACGTAATATTACGCGTTATAATAATTTAGTTAAATAATAATATTTATATTTTATAGATATTAGAAGTTACGTAACTAATTAAATATTTAATATAGACTTATAGATTTATTTTAAATTTACGCCTATTACGCCCGGCTATGCAATTTTTATTTAAAGAATATATATAATAACTATAAATATATATATTATTTTAATTTAAGTATAAATCTACTATTTAGTACTTTATAAGCTTAGGTTTATAGTAATAGAAATACTATTTAAACTAGCTATAAAGAATCTTATTTAAAAATTATATACTTTTAAAAACTACTAGACTAATATTATAAAGTACTATAGCTACTTTTATAATTTTTAGCTAAAGCTTTTTTAGTAAATTTATACTAAGCTTTATAGTAATAGTTTTATTAATAATTTTTTAGTTAGCGCGTTTAGCGCCGCCGTTTAGTTTATATATATAAAGAGGTAGTATTTTAATACTTATACTAAGCTCTTTTACTTATTTTTTAAAACACGATCTTTTATACTATAGACAGGTAGTAATATTGTTATTTTAAAAAAATTTTATAATTTTAAGTTTATACTAAGTATATACCTATATAATAAAGCTTAAAAATACTTTTATTAGCTTTAAAAGTAACTTTGCCTATAGACTTTATATATAAATCTTTCTACTATAGTTATTTTTAATTAATAATATTTACTATTTTCTAAGTCTTTTTTTAGGTATATTAAAGAGATTCTATAAAATACGCTAGTATAGTTATAGTAATTTTTTTTTAGGTTTTTAAAAAATTACCTAAGCCGCGTATATAAGAGAATATTACTTATAATATATATATTTAGTATTTTAAATATGAATATATTACGCTCTATAAATAAAAGTATATAAAACTTTTTAATTTAAATATTTTACTTTTTAGTACTATATATCCTTAGTATTAATACGCGGATATATTAATCATAAATAAAATTTTTAATAGACTAGTATTACGCTCTAAACTAAAAGATAGAAGAATAGAAACTTATATTTAATAAATATAAAATTATACTTATAAATAAGCGTCGTAAGTATAAGACTTTATTTTAAAAATTTTATATATAGTATATTATTTAAGTCTAAGTACTAAAGTTTTTTATTATATAGGTAAGCTTTAGATACTATATTTAGGTAAAATTCTTTTATAATAGCTATATTCTTTAATATAAAGTTTTTTATAAAATTTTTATTTAGACTATTTAAAACGTTTTTAATTATACAGATTCTTATACTAAAGATTAATAAAATTTATATTTTAGCTTTAATAGTGCGGATACTATCGGCTTTTTTAAAAAATTTTAAAATAAGTAGTAATCTATTATCTATTAGATATAAAGCGGCGCTATTATTAAAAATAATATTTTTAAAAAGCGTATAGGTATTATAATTTTATATAGAATATATACTATTACTTTTTTTTAATTTACTATTTATAATAAGTAAAAGATTAATAACTGTATATATAAAAGAGCTAAGGAATTTTAGTTTATTAGACTTCTTACTTTATAAAATATTTCTCTTAAACTATCCTTTTTACTTAAGTATATTATAAAGAGCTATAAATTTATTAAGTTTAAGGCGCTTAAAGAGCTTTTTTTTATTTTTTTTAAAGAGTAGCGCGGTCTTACTAATATAAATATTTATTAATACTAATTATAGGTAACGGCACTTAATAGGTTTTTAATAATACTTTTTAAATTTATAACGGTATTAGTATAACTTACTTTTATTTCTTAACTATAAGTTATCTAATTAGGGGGATAAGCTTTATTTACTAAGTATTATAATATATTTATATATTAATCAAATAAATAGTGTAGCTACAGTGGCTTAGGGCGACTAAAAGGGGTTTTAAAAAAAAAAGAAGTATATATATACCTTTATACTTAGTATTGAAAAATTTAAATAAAACTAGATTAAAAAAGGTATAGCGCCTTATGCTAGTGTACTAGCGCGCTTAGCGTACCCCTTTTAAAAAAATATTAAGTTAAAAAATCCGGTACTAAAACTATATTTTTTAAAAAAGAGATACGTAGAGTGCTACCTATATATTTCTCTTTTATCTTCTCTTATAGTTAATACAGCCAAACGTTTATTAAAAATACTTATTAAAATATTTTTTTTTTTAAAGGTCCTAATATTACTCCCCCTCTTATTAACACCGACGACAAGATACGTATTCTAATTAATTTTAAGATATTTATAGTTACTTAAGCTTTTCCTATAATATTTTTTTACTATACGAGCAACTAAGATACGACTTTAGTAAATACTTACTAGTATAAATACCTTATTTGTCTAAAAGTAGCTAATCTTATCTATTTAGTAGTCTATAGAGAAGTTAATTATAATTTATTAAATAAAGTTATAGTTATATTTAATAATAAATACTAGTCTAATAAGTTAATTAAATTATTAATAAAGGAAGTAGTTAAAGTTATAAATATTAGGTTAGTAGTATTAGCGATAGCGGCTTTAATAGTAATAGTTTTAATAAATAAAAATATAGAGGTTACTATAAAGGTAGAAAAAGTAAAGAAATATAATATATAGTTTATAGTAAAATTAATAGGTAAAACGAGCATCTTATAAATATAGTAGATACTTTTTAGTATAAAGAATATAATAGAGGCGAAGGCGAGGATAGTAATAAAAGTAGAAATAATAGTAATAGCGGCGAAGATAATAGCGGTAATAGTAAAAATATTCTAAAAGTAATTAATATTTAAGGGTTTAGGGGGGCCTATATATAATATATATTTTTTTATATTTTTTTTTTCTTTAGTACGTAGGCTAGGTAGGCGTATAGGACGTGCTTAGTATCGCAGTTAACTATTTTTATAAATAAAAAAGGATTTATAATTATAAATAAAAATATTAACTATTATTAAACGCTACACTACCTATGTGTATAGATAGAGCAAAAAGTAATAAGAATAAATATAACCTCTATTTTATATAAAAATAAAGTTAAAAAAGTAACTAATAAATTATAACAGTAGTTATCGGCTAAAGTATTATAAAAATTCTAAAGCTTTTAGTAAATAATTTAGTAGCTCTATTTTATAATATTATTTAAAAGATTTTTTTAACTTTTATTAGAGAAAGCTGTTTATCTTTAAATATTAATTTCTAAACTTAGATTATATATATTTATTTTATCTAATTAGGTACTAATTTCTTACTAATAGTCGTAAGAAAGTTAGTAATTACTAATTTACTTTAAATATTACTAAGCTTATATACCTCCGCCTTTATATAAAGAGTTTTTTATTTATAATACTATAGTTTAGGAGCTATCCTTTTGTATTTTACTTTTTTTTAAATAAGTATAGTATTATTATTATATAATATTCTTAGCTATTATATTAGTAGTTAAAAGCTTTTATTTAAAAAAATAAATAATTAAGTAAGTTAAAATATTCTCCTTAATAGTATAGTATATTTAAACAGCGCTTATAAGCTTTAAAGCTATTATTATACTAATCTAGTTTTAAATATTTATTACTTAGTTTACTTTAATAGTATACTTAATTAAGTAGGTATAGTATATATTAATCTCTATATTATAGTTATAATAGATTTTTATAATCTCTTTTTTAGACGCTTTTATAATATATAAAAGCTCTAGTATTAGAACAGGTTTAATAAAATTATTAACGCTTTTAAGGTTAGAATTAATAAGATTTTAAATACTATAAATTATATATTATATTTTAAGTTATATATACTATATTAGCCAGCTCGCGGAATCGGTAAGATAGATATTATTAGTTAAAAGGGATAAAGTAGTTTTAGTTATTATAACGCTTAGAGGATTATTAGTTATAAGACTTATTAAACATTTAATAGTTAAAAACACAAATTATTATTAGTATATAAATAAAATAATACTTACTATATTTATAGGACTAGAAGCTTTTAAATAAAAAATTAAAAAATTAATTAGAGTTTTAGAAAATAAAATTTTTAATAATTAAGTACGCAGGGAGAATCTTTTTTTATTTCTAAAATACTAGGCTTATAACTATAGAGGAAAAACGAGCTAGAAATTACTAGATTTTAAAATTAAAAAGTAGGGTCTACTTTTACAAAAGAAAGCATTAAAAAACTATATTATATCTATATAAAGGAGAAATAATTCTCTATTCTAAAGAGCTTTATAAGCTAGTAATATAAACTCTAAGGTATCTTTCCGCAACAATAATAATAATAATAAAAATAATAATAATAATAAAAATAAAAATAATAATAATAAAAATAAAAATAAAAATAATAATAATAATAAAAATAATAATAAAAATAATAATAAAAATAATAATAAAAATAATAATAAAAATAATAATAAAAATAATAATAAAAATAATAATAAAAATAATAATAAAAATAATAATAAAAATAATAATAATAAAAATAAATATAATAATAATTAAAATAAAGGTAATAGTAGTAAATGTAATAATAGAAACAGTAATAATAAAAATAGTAGTATTATACTAACTATAAAAAATAATAGAAGAGTAGTATATTAATATAGTATTTATAATAAAAATATATAGTTTAGAATATATAGCATAGCTACGTAATATACTACTAGAGGTACTATTAATAAAAATAAAAATATTATAAGAGTAAAAATAATAAAAAGTTAACAGTATTTCTATATAGTAGTTAATATTTAAATATTTTAAAAAAATTTAAATATATATATTTTCTTTAGTGTGTAGGCTAAATATATAAGTACTTAGTATTATATTAATTATTATAGGTAAAAAAGAAGATATAATTATAAAAAAAAAATTAATAATAGTATATATACTTCTCCTTTTTTAAACCTTCTTTTAGTTGCCCTAAGCTACTACAGCTACACTATTTATTTAATTAGTATATAAATATATAAATAAAAATATTAATTATTATTAAACGTAACACTATCTACGTGTAGATAAAGTAAAAAGTAATAAAAATAAATATAACCTCTATTTTATAGAAAAATAAAGTTAAAAAAGTACTTAATAGGTATAATAGTAGTTATAAGTTAACTTTTATATAAAAATTAAATATATATAGTATAAAATATACTACAGTTATATTTTTTTTTAAAAAAGTATAAAATAGTAAAAGTAAAAATTAATAAAATATTAGAGTAACTAGTAATAATAATAAAAAAAATTTAATAGCTAAAGATAGTAATTAAAAATATAAATTTTTATTATTTAATATAGATTTTATTATTATTTAGTTAAACTTAGTTAGTAAGCGCTATAATATAATTAATAATTGGGTACCTAATAAAGTAACCAATAGTAGGCTAGGATAACGTTATAAAAAGTCAGCTATTAAAGGTGTACTTAGGTCGATTTGACGCCTGGACCGGAGTTTGCACCCGCTCGGCGATACATCCGGAAGGATCTAACACAACGCCAACAAAAGCGGAGAATCCACGATTCGCCCGTTCACCCCTGCAACATCACACATTTTCACGCATGGCAGCCCTGCTCTTCCCGCTAGACATAGCCCTCTTAACCTGTCGGAAACTCCGTGTCTTGTTCATGGGCGAGTAGGTCCTGTTTCCAAGGTTCCATTGCTTGCTTCTTTGGAGCCTAACACACTTGCATCTGACAGTCAGCGCATAAACTTGCTTATCCAGCGCACCAGCAACATTGATGGAAGCACGCATCGTTTCATTGCCACGGGTATGGTACCCCCTCTCCCCAACCCCGACCCACCTTGATTCCAGCCCCTCCTAAACGCCCACCTGCTCCGTATCACCTCGCGTCTAAGCGGAACATCTCACCACCCTTGCCTTGCCCCTAGCTCGCCAGAAAACCCTATCCCGGCGGGAAGTCAAAGATCTGTGATCTGTATAGCACGTTATGCTGAGCGCAGCACGCGGTATTCTCTGGTTGCACACATCGGCGAGCAGAGCGACGTTGCGCAGAGCAGTCCTTTTCCGTTTTAGGGAGTACATAGGTTGCAATTTCTGGGGAATTGGTAGCGAAGCGACACAGAGGACACTGGTTGGAAATTGGAGGCGGTGTGAGGCGTGCAGAGGGTATAGTGACAGCATTGGCCGTTGGTGTATGAGCGCTGCCCATCGGCGGGAGCGGCGCTATTAGGCAGCTGCGGCTCAAGAGTATACTTGCTCTGGGTCAAGTTTGTGAGCCTCGTGATGGTTGGAAGAGCCGCACTGGGATGTTGAAGTAATGGTGGGCGACCCAAAAGGTATGGTTTGGCTATGTGTACTGCTGTGACTGGCTGTATTGGGTCTTCCTGCAGTCTGGAGCACAGTGACGCCAACGTCGGCAGCGGGGCGGGGCATAATCACGTTTTATGCATCAGCCTGGGCATATAGATTCTTGGTGTGGTCTTCGAACGGCGAGGATCAAGCGGTAGACCATATCATACGCTAGTTATCTAGACTACCTCACATAACTGAGTGTGTCCTGCCGATGGTTGCATCGGTGCGGATAGCTTCGAAAGTTTCTTCAAGCTTTTTTGAAAAAGCTGGCAATGCTTCCTTGACCTTTAGTGGCCTTCTTGCCCTTTGATGTCGAAGGCCTTGGGGCAGCCTTGGGGGTTTTGGGCTCGGGTTCGTCTTCTGAGAATGATTCCCATACCGCTTCCTCTTTCGTGACTGCGAATTGTCAGATGAATCGCAACATCGCGAGGGTCAGTTTACCAAGATAGCCGTCCTCATCCTTGACCTTCTTCTTTTTCATGACGCGTCGCCTCCCGCGCCTCCGTCCGCCTTGATCGGTGACCCCTGCTTCACTCTCAGCAGGCTTGTTCGGTGCCTCCTTATCTATTGGGGCATCCTGAGAATCTTTTTCTTCCTCTACAGGTGCATCGGGCATGTCCACTGCATTCAATCAGCAATATGTCCTATGTAACATCTAACCGGCGTACCATCAGCTTCCATCATGTCCCGAAGCTTCTTCTCACGCTCTTCGCGGGCCTTCTTCGCGGCCGCCGCCTTTTCTGCATCAAACTTCACAGCAGGTTCATCGTCAGCATCGCCTTCGTCTTCCGACATGCCTTGCATTGGTTCTGCGAAAGAGATTAGCTGCAACTTGCATTGATGAAAGAAGGAAGTACCATCGTCATCCTTTGCTTTCTCTGCTTCCTTTGTCTTGGGTTTCGCTTTCGCAAACGACTTGAACAAGTCCCCAATAGATGTATCTTTCTTAGCCTTGGCCTTTGAATCTGACCTCTTCAATGAAGCAGCTGGACCAGGCTGGGGCGTCGACCTGCCTGATTTGCTCTCCTCCGGAGTATTCTCTCTCGAAGCTACAGCCGCCGGTGCCTCCTTCCTTGCCTCTTTTGCAGCAGCGGTGGGCTTAGCTGTAGCTTTGGGTGCGTTCTTAGCTACGGCGGGAGCGAATTTCGCAGTCCGTCGCTTCCAAACATCAGGTCATGGCTACGAAGGTCTTGGGTTGCGCATTTACCTTGATATAAGGGTTTCGAATAGAGCCGTAGACTCTCCATCGTTCCAGAGGATCTCGGGTTTCGTAGTTGCTAGCTATCTCCTGGTTGCAGACAGCTAGCAGATTCAGATTCTGTCCTCCTTAGTTCCGCCCTTCCCGTAGCATCTGCCCTCTAACAATCATACCTCCAGAGGGCCCGGCTCCAAGCTGTAGATGTGGATCGAAGCGATCTCCTCGAAGTCGCCTTTGGTCTCTGGACCATTATGTCAGCCTCCACTGCGGCCTCGTTTCCAACAGTGACACGTACTCTCCAGTTCCTCTTCCCTGACCAAGACGATGGAGGTTTTGGACACCGGCTTCTCGGAAGGCTGCTCCGGCTCAGCCAGCGAGTTCATGAAGGGCGAGCTGCGCATGACGGTATCGATTCCATCACGTCCATTGACGGCACTGTTATGTTCGGATGATCGCTTCTTGCCGGTAAGGAGGAAGGTCGCATGGACGGATCTCGGGTTCTTCGCGGTCTCCCTGGTGTAGAACTCGTAAAGCATCCTGGACGGACAGGCTCAGTAAGAATTGAATGAAATAGAGGCCCTTACACACTGTTTTGCGATGTTGACATGCACCTTGAGCGCTCGACTGAGCAGCCGATAGGTAACCTGCGGAGGATGAGCGGGAGTAGCAAGTCCAGATAGATTGGGCTTACCGGCTGGCTCTCGGCGAGCACGCGATTTGCCAGGCACTCTTTGTAGCTTTCCTCAGCCATCGCGAGCGCTGCAGCGTCTGAATGGCAACGCTGACTTTTGACCGCACGGTGCTGTCGCCACGTACTGGAGGCAAGAGCGGGAGCAAGTCGCGTCGCGCGTAGTCATGCGCACGCGTCAAATCGGGATTGTCATGACTCGCGCTAATGGTACACCCACCAACCAACTCACACCTCCCCCGACGCCTTCCTTCAGCAATCGCCGAGATGAATTCAGGAGAAGATGACGATTTGAAGCTATTACGAGCGTCTGCTTTGCACCTACATGATCTGGAGAAGCTCATATTGCGGCTTGTACGCAAGCGCAAAAATGAGGCCACCGATGCCCACTTGCAGGTGCGGGTGATAGACTTGGGCAGAGTGCAAGCCCTGGTACGAAACGACCTTTCGAGACAAGTACAAGTGACTGATTTGGTACAGATTGAGCCTTTTCAAGAAGATCCTCAGCTCTTGGACACGCACTTGAAAACTTTCGTCCCACCATTGGTTGCTGCCTATTTGGACTCTCTTCACAAGGCGGGCCGACCGAAACTCAAGAAAGGCTATGTGCCGTTAACCCACGCCATATGTCAGATCTTGAATCTTCTCTGCAAAGTCAGAGGAGAGAAGGTCATCAAGGGCTTTCTGAACAACGAGCCACGTTATCTTGAACCCATCATCAATGAGTTCGAAGCAGGAATCAGCTCGACGCAAGCAGGTGACGAGCCACAGCCTCAAGGAATTGTGCCATGGGCTGAACGTTATGTACTCCTGCTTTGGCTATCCCATTTGATGCTTGCTCCCTTTCCGCTGGCCTCCATGTCTGCTATGCAGCCGTCGCGCGAGGTTGCCACTGCTATCGGCATCAGTCTTCCCGAGGAGCTCCCCGGGATTACCTTACGGGTTCTTTCGATTTGCGTAAAAGGCCTTCACTCAGCCTCTAAAGAACGCAGTGCTGCTGCGCACCTACTCGTCAGACTCTGCGTCCGCCCTGATATGCAGACGGTCGGTTTACTGGATACGCTTGTGCAATGGTCTCTCACGTTCTTCAACAGCGTTTCTGTAGAGAACACGGATATCCATCTGTGTCTCGGGGTGCTGTCATTCCTTTCAGGGCTCGTCACGTCTGCTACCAACGAGGAAATTGGCCCATTCCTTCCCGCTATATACAGGGCCAGTCAAAGCATCATCGCTGAGACAAACTTGGCTTTTGTCAAGTCATCAGCCGTAGCTAGGAAGCTCACTATTAAGACCTTACGCAATATTGTGCTTCATTGCATCCAGGCAGGGGCGACTCCCCATCCTCTCGACACAACAACTGTGCTGGAAGAGGTTATCGAATTTCTCTTGGAGTCATTAGCTGACGGTGACACCCCCGTCAGGTATGCAGCGAGTAAGGCGCTCAGCATTGTCAACATCAAGTTGGACCCTGAAATGGCTGGAGATGTCGTTGAGGCCATTCTAGGGTCACTCAACGAGAATGTTTACTGGCAAGGTTCGAGCCGGAACCTCAGCGGAGTCGATCCACTACGGTGGCACGGGCTAACACTCACACTTTCCCATCTGCTCTATCGACGAGCTCTATCTCCTGATCAGCTTCCAGAAATTTTGAACGCACTTTTACTAGCATTAGCCTTTGAGCAACGATCGACGACGGGTGGCTCAATAGGTACCAATGTTCGCGATGCTGCTTGCTTCGGTATATGGGCGTTGTCGCGCCGATATGCAACAACTGAGCTCTCTGCAGTTGAGACACCCTCGGTTCGAGCTTCGGAGCATCACGAAGGCCTTTCTATCTTGCAAGTCCTAGCGATTGAGTTACTGGTCGTAGCTTGTTATGACCCAGCAGGCAATATACGAAGAGGGTCTTCCGCGGCTTTGCAGGAACTCATCGGACGACACCCAAACACGGTCCACGAAGGCATCTCGCTAGTTCAAGTGGTCGACTTCCATACGGTCGGACTTCGTGAACGCGCTATGTGCAGCGTCTCTGTTGAAGCAGGCAAGTTATATAAACATTACTGGGACGCATTGTTCGACAATTTGCTAGGCTGGAGAGGAATTGGGTCCTTAGACCCTGCCTCTCGTCTATTCGCCGCACGAGCTGTAGGACTGCTTTCTATGGAACAGCCCCCTGCTGTCGTGCGTTCTATGACCGATCGGATCTGTGTTAAGCTCGCTGCGCTGCAGCCGAGAGAAGTGGAAGAGCGCCAGGGTTTGGTATCTGCGTTGGCTGCCCTGGTGGACCAGAATAGTGCGCGGAAAGTGCCATATGGACCGACCGGTCCTACTACCAAAGCTGACCTTACACATTTGTGGAGATTGTTGGAACGAGAGCTCAAGCTCGACGACAACGCTTTCATGTCCCCGGCTTTAAGGCCCGACTTCACAGCTTCATCAATTTGCGCATTCTTGGGTGCACTGTCCTGTATGACATATCGGCCTGAGGAATTCGATACATCACAAGTGCCAACAGGGGAGCTTATTCGTCTTCTGAATCTCTGCCTAGGCCGCTACGCTGACGCGGTGTTGGAGGCGATCCCACGAACAACTTCCAGTGTCATAAAACTTTTGCAGTGGATCTCTCCGAATGATGCAGACAACCTGGTCTCTGGCTGGCTATCGAGATTGGAAGAGGAGGCATCGTACAATGGCCTACGCTATTCCGGTCTCGCTATAGCCTTAGGAGCGACATACCCCTGGCTGGATCGTGAAGCAATTGAACCAACAGCAATGCAAAACCGGATCGCAGAAATTTTGTCCTTTAGATGTACCTTCGCTGTGGCAATCGAGGCGCGAACCATAGCTCTATCGGCCATCAGTATCCTGCTGAGCAATTGTGGGAAGCCCAACTCTGTATCTGAGTTACCCTCTACCACCAGAGACCGAATTGCAAACGCCTTGCACATGGCTCTCAATGATTATACAATCACAGAACGCGGAGACGTGGGATCTCTTGTGCGCCTTGAGGCTCTAAGCACGACAGGAACGGCATGGGAAACAGGCTTACTGCGCGGATCTTCCCACGAAGAAGAGCTCCACGCAGACGTCCTGCGTCTGTCTCTCGAGAAGCTCGATAAAGTGCGGTTGCGAGCTGCTCAAGTCTTAGAAAAAGGCTCGTATGAGCACTTCGAGGCGGTCGCGGCCGGAGTGGCGGACGGCGTCTCCTCATACGCCTACTTCGCGAACGCTCTGACCGTGCTGAAGCCCTCAAACTCTCCCACTGTCATCGAAGCCATCTGTCTCGGGTACATGACTTCTGCAGGCCTAGGTTCTGAGTCTGTCGTTCAAAATTCACGAAGTGCACTCCTAGACGCCATTGATGCTTGGCCCACAACCGCTACTGATGGGAAGGCCGAGACTTTTAACTTGCTTGACGTTATGAACTGCCTTTTAGGGCTATTTAAAACCAACCTAGACACGGAAAGGGTCCTTCTACCGCTGTTGGAGATCTTCGCATTCTTGTTCGACATGCAGGTCATGCATCGTCTTCTAGAGACATCGTTCAAGTAAGATCCATCATGTAGGCACAATAGCTGCGACTAACGGTGGCAGCTTCCGCGCCGTTCTTTCTTACACGCAAAAGGCACACTTCAAGTCCACGCATATGCAAAAGCTACATCTCGCGCTTGATGTGTACCGTGGCCTAGGCACTATCGTGACGACACGAGCAGACACCATCACCAAAGTGACGAGCATGTTGCTGCACCCCTTTCCAAGGGTATTTTCCTGATTCTCATCCTGCACAAGATAGTACATGATGCTAAGAATTGTGTAGATTCGCATCGCAGCGGCAGAAACGCTCTGGCTATTGACCAAAGAAGAAGGCCTAAAGAGACAGGATTGGAGTCTACCGTCCAAAACTTTGAAGCCTGTTGTCGAAGGGATCAAGGCTTCTCTGGTGACTGTTGCTTGAGCTATGCGACTTGATTGTGCTGGCTGCGGAAGCTGTCTTACTATGCTGAACTAATACCACTGACCTATTCTTCTACTCTAATATTGCAGTGCAATCGTGGTATTTGACGAAGACCGTGGCAATGATGGGCTGACACCTTTTCTCGGTCCCGTGGTATCCCCATCAGATCCTACGGTGGAAATATGCGTCAACGGACTAGATATTATATCATGGAAGTGCTTCTCATTGAAGTTTTATGGCAGTATGTATGTAGCACAAAATTTCGTCGAGGCTGAACTGTCTACCGTAGCCAATCCTACGAGGGGCACAGGGCGCCGCCCTTCGCCCCTCCTCCAAGATTCCCAAACAAGCAACACTGCGTAAAACGCCGTCGAATGCAATCACCCTCTCGCCTTTCCTCAACGTACCCAAGTAGTAAACAATGAATGAACATCGATTGCAGACGCCGTTGTCCCTCGCGCCCCTTCTGCCCCGTTTTCGCGCCTTACGCCCTCCGCTTCAACATATTATGATGGTAACAATAGATTGAAGCATCGGATGCATCTTGGAAGGGCACGGAGATGAAATGCCGCATGAGCCGTCTGTAAACGAATCCTCCATTGTTTCTGGTCCTATACCTCACTTCACCCTCAGGTTGGACTGGACTATAAAGGGCATATTGAAAGACCTGCATCGACCTTGGTCACCCAACCATGCTGATGCCATTTTCTGTTAAATTGTCCCATCCTATCACGCATGTTCTAGTCCAGAGGGCGATACCCTGAAACCGCCCTTCACCCCCTCATCCAACTTAGTTAAAGGAGTAATGCTTGACTAGTCTATCGAACGCTTCCGCTGCCGCAGACTTGTTTCTGGTAACACTGAACACATGGTACCGCCATTGGCGAGTTGATGCTGTGGACTATAGACGTTATTCGGGTCTCAACTCTCGCCTAGCAGAGCCGGAAACCAAACATGGACCATACCCTCGGGCGGGATCGCACCAATATTTCGGCATTGCACTATGCCATCGATCTAGTTACCAGAGTCGGAAATGTGCATGGGTGTCGATTACTGACGCCCCCCGCTCTCCGCCCTTGGACGGGCGCACCACCCCGCATGCTCCAGTCCCGTACTATGACCTTGAGGCCCTATAGCCCCTCTCGAGCGAGATACCCAAAGTGGCAGTCTATGGAAAAGCGTCGATTGCAGACGCCCTTCGCCCTTTGAGCCCCTCAAAGTGTGCGATCTTTCGGTGACATTGCCGCCTTTTCGCCCTTGGTCGACGTACCTAAACAATGTACTCAAAAATTGCTTTGTTGAGCGTCGCTTATGCTTCTGTGCTGCCGTCGCTCAATGTTTTCAAGTAGGCCATAGTGGTCCAAACATAGCGCTACAGCCAGTCAAGACAGATCAAAATTATATAATCTTAGCGCTTTTTGCGTTGCTTCAGAAGGGGCAATAACAGCCGACTATAAGGCATATCTACTTTGTTCCCAGGCGCTACGTACTTGAGCTCCCGGGTATGAAGTCACTATGAGTCAAATGTGGGAACGGCTATCTCCTGCCCTTGAGTGCTTTATCTACACACGCAGGTGCCGACGCCGAACGCCCACAGCGTTCACCACACAGTATCCAAAACGCCAGAACCGTCAAACGCACGCCCCGCATGCGAGGCCCCCTTAAGTCCGCCCCCTAACAAACCCACTCCTTAGCACATCCCCCCGCGCACCCCGGCGTTCCGTAAAACCCACCCACAACCCAGAACGCGGCATCGATCACACACCAAATACCGGCTCCACCGACCGTCAGCATCTTGAAGACGGCGAGGACCTAGTGGCTACACAAATGTCAAGATGACTTCAAGTGGTGATATTCTGCATAGGATCCACATACCGCGCATACCAATGGTCCGCGCCGAAAACGCCAAGGTACATAGCTAGCAGCGTGGCGACCTTCTCCTGCTTGTAGCAGCGCTCGTCCTGGGGCCGGACGTCGAAGCCGTCGAAGGTGGCGGCGCGTTTTGCCAGCTTGGTGAAGGATGTTGCCGCTGTTGTACCGAGGAAGAAGGTGAGGGCGAGAATGAGGGCCATGGCGCTGGTTTGGAAGAGGAGCACCGTTCGATAGCGGGACGGTGGCGCCAGGTGGTAGCGACGAGTTGGGCGGCGTGATCCATTGCTGAGGACATTGTAATCTGAGACGGAAACAGTTCGTATCGGCGTTGAGGAGATGCCGCGTGGAGAGAAGTAGAAACGAGGATGTTATAGGAGGGCATTTAAGTAATGGGAGAATAAAGCAATCGCGGCAGTGTAGGAGAAGTGTGAAGTGGTAGATGCATGAGCAAACGAGAATGTCCAGGGGTGTTGCGGTTGTGAGTGTGCACGGAGAGAGTCATGCATGCAAACTATGACTGTTGGCCCGCACGATTGCTCGAGCGTTGAAATGCTGACTGTGCAACGTCAGTGCGGTGTACGTCAATGGCATCCACTTTGTTCCAACGACGAGGATTCGCTAGGTAGAGGGAAATGTAAAGAGTGTCTACAAGCGTGTCGTAGCAAGAAGCGTTAGGCTTGAGCCGAAATGTGCCGGGTAAAGGAAGAAGATAAAACTAGACATTTCGTATTTTCCAGATAAAACTAGGCGTTTCGTGCTTTCCCGCCTGTGAAATGTGTTGGAGCGATATGCACGATCATTCCTTTTCAGTCTGTGTTGGTTATGTCCCAACTTCCTCGTCTCGCTTCCAGACGGCTCTAATTCCCCCATGGGCACGCCAAATCATACAGCCCCGGGACAAGAAGCTGAGTAGTGTCGGCCTTGCATTATAAAACAGGATGCTCAAGATTTGTCCCAACACTGCGTTGAGGATGCCACCAGCTTTGTTTGCCGCAGCAGAAGTCGCTCATGTGATGCCATGATGGAGTGGGTCGTTGCACGATGCCCACCGTTTCTTCACCTGCTCATAGTGATATCTCTCGGTGCGTCGTGGTGGCCTACTCGCGTCGCTCGATGATGTCTGCTTCATGATGGGGCATAGTTCGGATTGCCCACGGCGTCTAGACTTCACCAGGCCGCTTTGAGCTACAGCTAACGATCTTGACGCGGTCGGCATGGACCTGCTGGTTGTTATCCAGCTTGAAGTTGATGTCCTTGATGATGAAGGTCCAGACGTCGTCGCAGAAGCGGTAGGTGTCGAGATGTCCCTGGGAACGTCAGCCACGACGAGAGGCGCCCCAGCGCAAGCCCGCGCACCTTGAAGGTCAAGCGCGCCTTGACCTTTTCGGCGAGCACGTCGGCGACGGCCTTGTCGAAGTTGGCAAGAATCCTCATGGCAAGCTGCGGCTCGATGCGGCGCTCGGTAATCAGCGTGTCGAGCGTGTCGGTGAGGGCGCCGCCGACGCTGCCTTTGTTAGCCCGGGCGCCCGCACAGAGTCGCTGGGACGGGCGCACCTGCTCCGGCGGTACAGCTCGTAGTACTTGGTCTGCTCGGCGGCCATGCTGGCGGACGGCGTGCGGTGGGTACTCTTTCGACGCGCGGCGGGGGGTGCGTGGTGCAGCGGCGGGCGGCGTGGGCGTGGGCGAGGGCGTGGTGCAGCGGCGGCGAGACAAGGGCTGCGGGGCTGACTAAGCCCAGCGCTAGCTCCGCAGCCAGCAGCGCCAGCTCGCCGTGCTTCCATCACCACCCCGTAGCACCCGCCCCATCTGCCCCGCTGCTTTCGCCGTACGCTGCCATGTCTCTTACCTATGGCGCGGGTGGCGCCGCCGCGGCCCTGGGCGTCGTCGGCCTGTGTAGGTGCATCGCCGTGGTAGCGCAGGCAGTCACTGATGGCAACCAGACATGCTCTTCCAGGGCGAAGGAGAGGCCTTCAACGTACGCGGCACCCGCACGCGCTGAGCCCTCGCAGCTGAACATCCTCCCAGGTCGGACAGTTCCTCGAAAGCGTGTCGCCCTACACATGGGCCAGTCTGGGTATCGGCCTCTGCATCGGCCTGTCGGTTGTGGGGTCGGCCTGGTGCGTTACCTCTGCCATGGACACAGGACAGGGCTGACGGGGAACAGGGGCATCTTCACGACCGGAGTGTCCATTGTCGGAGGAGGTGTCAAGGCCCCGCGGATACGGACCAAGAACCTGATCTCCATCATCTTCTGCGAAGTCGTCGCCATCTACGGTGTCATCATGGCCATCATCTTCTCGTCGAAGCTCCAGGGCGTTAGCGACTACGAGGCTCTGTACAGCCCACGCAACTACTACACTGGATATGCGCTGTTTTGGGCTGGCTTGACCGTGGGGATGTGCAATTTGATTTGCGGTGTATCGGTTGGCATTAACGGAAGCAGCGCTGCCTTGGCGGATGCTGCGGATCCTTCCCTGTAAGGCGGACACACATGCGGCCAAGTTGGCGAGCTGACAGGGCACAGTTTCGTTAAGATCCTGGTTATTGAGATCTTCAGTTCCATTCTCGGTCTCTTCGGTCTGATCATTGGCCTCCTCGTGCAGAGCAACGCGCCAGAATTCGAATGAACGACAAGTGAACACAGCGACTGGCTTCAGCGACGCGGAGTGTGGGTAGCATGGTATCGAAAGTCGAAGTGGGCTGCATGCGGTAACGCATCATGAAGCGCAGCACAAGCATTGGAGGCCAATCACGGATATCCTTTAGATATGTACTGTGCACATAGGGAAAGGCACGGACTTGTATAATAATGCATGTGTTGATTTCCGCAAATGCAGTTGAACAGTCATTACATCATTCTCCAGTACAATCCAGGTGGCCCAAGCTTCTACCTAGATCCATTCAGCATGCAGGTGCGGGACATCGCAACGCTAACATCCGACCACCACGCTTGTCAATTGGGAAAATGGTAGACAATAAGCTAAAAACAGCGATACTCGTCGTCTCTGAGACGGCCTCGCAAGACCCATCCACAGACAAGTGTATACCGATTCTCAAGCATGTCTTCAAGGATATCGGAAACGACCAATGGGAAGTCGCTTCGACCGAAATCATTCCGGATAGCGTCCTCGATATCCAGAAGAGCATAAGAGCATGGACAGATGGCGAAAACGCTATGAACCTAATCGTTACTAGTGGCGGAACCGGCTTCGCTACCAAGGATGTTACGCCGGAGGTGTGTTGCTTGAAGGGTGCGGGGAGTGCATATACTAACATAGTGCTAGGCAGTGACGCCGCTGATAGATAGGCATGCATCTGGACTCGTGTAGGGCACCCTCATAAGTCACGTTGGAGAAGCTATGCTGATAAGCGGATAGGCATGGCATGCTTGCTTCTTCGTTGGCTGTCACACCCTGTATGTCCCCTCCAAAATTACCTAAAGAAAGGGGGCTCACAGTTAGTAGTTGCATTGATGGCTCGGCCAGTAGCAGGCGTAAGGAAACAAACGCTCATTTTGACGCTTCCTGGGTCTCCAAAGGGCGCAAAGGAGAACTTGGAAGCGGTGCTCAAGTTGCTGCCGCATGCTTGCATTCAAGCGGCTGGCGCGGCATCAAGACCGTTGCACGTCGGTGGCGTGACGAGGCTTGAGAAAGAAGCGCGTTTTTCATCTGATGGTACTAAAGATGCGTTTCTCGGGCCTCAAAGCTCTGAAATGTCTATGCTGACGCGGATTGGCAGCACCGGAAGCAGCAAGTGGACACCATCACCACCATGGACACGACCATTCCCACGGCCACGGAAGCCATGCTGCCGTAAAACCACATACAAAGCCAGAGGACCGGCCACAGTCCAACGACCCCAGTGCAGGACCAACCCGAAGATACCGCTCATCTCCCTATCCAATGCTCGCCGTTGACGAAGCCCTGAAGCTCATAGAAGAGCATACACCATCTCCGTTGGTCGAAAAAGTGCCCGTGGACATGTCATTGGGTGGCTCGGTCCTAGCAGAAGATATCAGAGCCACCGAGTCTGTTCCCGCATTCCGTGCTAGCATCGTCGATGGATACGCCGTGCGGATCCCTTCAGCAGGCAACTTCGCAAAGGGCGTATATCCTGTAGCTCTCATCTCGCATGCACAAGCCGGCGATGTGCGAGAGCTCAAAGAAGGAGAAATCGCTCGTATTACGACCGGTGCACCACTCCCACCCGGTGCGGACGCCGTCGTCATGGTCGAAGACACTGTTCTGACCTCTCAGACTGACGACGGCAAAGAGGAGAAACAAGTCGAGATCTTGACTGATGAGATCAAGGCAGGAGAGAACGTACGAGAGGTTGGTAGCGACGTCAAAGAGGGTGACACCATCATGAAAAAGGGCGAAGGCATCACGGTCGTGGGCGGGGAGTTCGGACTCCTCGCCTCGGTAGGTACAACAGAAGTATCGGTCTACAAGCGCCCTGTTGTCGGCGTGCTCAGCACAGGCGACGAGATTATTCCGCACGACCGACCGGGCCAGCTCAGGCTGGGCGAAGTGCGCGACACGAATCGGCCTACGCTACTCACCGCAGTGCGGAACCACCATTTCGAGGCTGTCGATCTTGGCATCGTATCTGATAAGTACGTACATCCCCCCCCCCCCCCTCTTGTCATTCATTTCACTTGATGCAGATGAGGCAAGAATGCATGTACCTAACCCCTTCACAGACCAGGCGCCCTCGAAGAGGCCCTCCGAAACGCCCTCTTCCGAGTCGACGTTATTATCACAAGCGGCGGCGTCTCCATGGGCGAACTCGACCTCCTCAAGCCGACCATCGAGCGCTCCCTCGGCGGCACTATCCACTTTGGCCGCGTCAACATGAAGCCTGGCAAACCCACCACCTTCGCCACCATCCCGACCAAACACGCTTCTCCTACTTCCACTCGCGCTGCGAAGGCAGTCTTCTCGCTTCCTGGAAACCCCGCTTCCGCAGTCGTGACGTTCCATCTCTTCGTTCTGCCGAGCTTGCACAAGCAGGCAGGTATCGTGCCTGCGGGATTGCCCAAGATAAAGGTGGCTCTGGAGGAGGATGTTAGGATGGATCGGGGGAGGCCGGAGTACCATCGTGCGACTGTGGGGGTGGGAAGGGATGGTGGCTTAGTCGCTAGCAGTACGGGTGGACAGCGCAGTTCAAGGATAGGTAGTTTTAAGGGGGCGAATGCGTTGTTGTGCATGCCAGCTGGAGAAGGGAGCGTTAAGAAGGGGGAGAAGGTTGACGCGCTTCTTATGGGAAAGATTGGGGACATGGAGTGGTAGTGCATGTCGATGGGAGGCTGGCAGGTAAACATCTCATGTTCACGTAGTGTGTGGGTCTATGCGGTGGGACGTTTGCGGGCAAGGGAATATGGTGCGTAACGACTTGGGTTGAATAGCCTGCAGCAGCGTAGGTGGTTCACGTGAGAACCATCATCTCCTCCTTTAGCACCCCTTTTTCAACCCGTTCTGCAATCCTCCCGCTCATATAGCCGCGTATATAGCACGACTTTTGGACGCGGTACTTGTGCTCTTCATCTGGAGTGAGCATCAAGGGCGTGCTAGTTGCGAAGAGGATGCAGCATACATGGCCTAGCCGCGTTGATGTACCAGGCGCTCGGTCAGGCTGCTCTCTTCGCGATTCCCTATATGACGCAATAGGATGGGTGACGTAACGTCCCAGATGTGGGATGTGTGGAGAGAGAAGGGGAATGCAATTGTCCTTGCCCGCTGCGGAATGGTTGACTAAGCTGGACCCTGTCAACCTTGCCGGAGCCGAACTCACTTGGCCATATACACGAGTGCACGATACAATGTCGAATACGAAACCGAAAACGTCTTCATGGCTCGTACTGGCCGTCGCGAGCGGCGCGTGCGCAGCGTTCAATGGTGTCTTCGCGAAGCTGTGCGCATCTGCATCCCTCACCGCGATGCATGGCTAACGCGCACCAGCACCACGACCGAGCTCACGGCTTCCTGGTCCGGCTCGATAGTACATGCGCTGAGCCTCGAGCGTGCGGATAAAGCTGTCGAGCTTGGCATACGTGGAGTAAGCCTCCACGTCGTGGCTACTTGACGTCTTGAACGGAAGCTGATATGTGCACCATGCGTAGCTCTTCTTCGGCCTCAACCTCCTCTTCAATGCCGTCATGTGGGGTCTCTTCACGCGCGCCCTTACGCTCGCGTCCTCCACCGTCCGCGTCAGTGTCATAAACACGTCTGCCAACTTCGTCATCACCGCCATCCTCGGCCTGCTCATCTTCTCCGAATCGCTGCCGGGACTGTGGTGGTTGGGTGCCGCACTGCTGGTCGCGGGAAGCGTTATAATTGGTAGGAGAGAAGAGGGGGTGGAGAAGCAGGTCGAGGGCGTCGAACGCTCGGAACCGCTACTGAACGGCGAGGGCGAGGCGTTTAGGGACGAGGATGGGGAGCATACAAGGGACAGCGTTGAACTCGAGAGCGTCAAGGATGACGACAAGAGCAGCGATGACGAGGACCAAGTCCTCAAGTAGAATGGCTAGGCTCGGTGCTATCCTTAGGAGATCTCATACCTGGAAATCAAGCGCCACCTCTATGCTGCAACGGGGACGGTCTGCATATGCTCGGCAAGTCGCATCGAGACGCGCGCTTTTCGCAACAATCGCTCACCGCCCGCCACTACACATCGCTGCCGTTCATTTCGCCTTCATGAGAGCAAACGCCGCAGCTCGCGTCGCTAAACCTGTAACCATCCTGTGCTGCCCCAGGACAAGCAATACAGCGGTCGATTGCCCGCAAAATTTGCTTTCCCTGGAACAATCAATTGGTCTTTTACCCGGCAAACGGCGTCAGCGGCCGCGTATCTTAAACTCAACCCGCACACGTCGAGGCTCTCATCCATTAACTCTCGTTTCTCTACACTCCACACCAACATCTGCAACCAAGTGCGCAAGATGAGCTCCGCAGGGTTCTCCACAGGCCGTGCTCCATTTCCGCTCCTCTCGAGCGACCCGAGTCCTCCTCCGTACACCCATGATGCGTTTTCCCCGCTTCCCAATCAGCCCGGCGCAAGCCCTTGGTTCAAGTTCAATCCGCGCGCTGCGCCCTTCATCCCAGGAGCTCTCTCGCACCCGCCGGTGCCCATCTCCTCGACCTTTCCGACCAAGTCAGACATGAGCGCAGCGTCTACCGTCCTCCAGTCCATGCCGTACGCCGCATGGCAACACTTCGCTCCGCGTGTCGCCGCCGCCGGGGCCCTTGGCGCTGGAAACTTCGGCCACTCTGGACAGGCTGGACGCCGTCATTCGCGCTTCGACACGGTCCCCCGGGCCACCTACAACACAATCATCCAGGCTTACAATACCAACAACCACTCCCACACGTACATCCAGGCCGGCGGATCCCACGGCGGATCTCACGTTGCGAACGAGGCTGAGGCACAACGGGCTGCTGACTTCGCCAACTACTGCGCGGCCTATTTTCCCTCCGGTGGCGCGCCGTGGCCGAGCATGTGAGTATACCCAGGATGCGTTTCACAAGTAAAGATTTATGCTGATTTTATAGGTCCAGCTATGGCTATGGCGCCCCTGCCCCGCCGGTGTATGCGTCCGCTCCTCAGCACGCCGCTGCCCGCGGTGGCTGGAACCACAATCAATCTTGTAGGTGGAAACCCAGCCTGGATGGAACTGAGTTGACTTTCGCAGGTGGCAAGACGAGCAAGAAGGGCAAAAAGGACAAGAAGGGAAAGAAGGGCAAGGGCGGCAAGGACCAGGACTACAGCGATGCTCGATAGATAGACGGCGATGGCATTCTCGTTGTCTGGATCTGGTGGCGTTTGTATACAAATGGCGGACAGGACGAATAATTGGGCTGTTTCTTGCGTATCCTAGCTAATTTGCGGGTTTAGTCATAGGTGGTAATAACTAGGCAACGTTTTGTAGTTGGTGAAAGCTTTTTTAATGTTGTGTTATGTCGCGGCTTCAAGAAGCTCGAGAGGTACACTGTTTGTAGCCCCCCCGCCCCCTTTTTTTTTTTTAAAAAAAAAAAAAAAAAAAAAAAAACCCCCCAGGGTGAGACCCGGGTAGTAGGAAAGTAGGGGAGGGTGTGGCAGGATAACATAGAAAAAAGACACGATACCAACCACAACACCCACACACCGACAAGGCGCCACACAACCCCCCCCACCCCCCCCCCGCCGCCACCCCCACTCGCACACAGCCCACCCCCCCCTCAACCCC